>JAWPHD010024477.1:0-19089 GCA_037043455.1 Cyrtodaria siliqua | reverse complement strand
GTCTGTTCCTTCTTGTTATGACATTACCAATTTTGTAGCAGGCAATGTGGAAGAGAAAATAGTTGTGGGTGTAATGGTACCCAACAGAAGCCCAGCTTAGAGAATGTTACCCTTGTCCAGTGGTCAGTGGCCAACTTAGCTAAATTGCTTGGAGATTGGAAAATAGAGACTGGTAATATCCTGGACGTCTTTGTGTTTTACTTATATTGCCTATTGATGCTGCCTTATTGGTTAGAGATTAGATCATGGCAGGGATTTATTTATTTAAACTATGCTGTTTTAATGGGATGACAGTAGGGTAAGTGTGAGGTTTGGTGCACCCTAGAACCGGTTTAAATCCCCAGTGGCCTTTGTTGCCACTGACCGTTCCAAGGCGATAGCCCTATTGTCAACCCTTTTGTGTTTGTGATGTCGTTTGCATTTTTTATTACTTTTGCCTTCTCGTTTGTCTGTTTGCGTGTTTGTTTTTGTGTTTTGTGGTTGACTGTCGTCATTGAATGCTGCTTTCCCTGTCCGATATTTTTATCTTTCTTTATATGCACAATAGTGTTGTTTGTGCTGTGTGGCGACCGTAAAATGTCTCCCCGTACATCCAATCAATATTGTTATTTATCATCCCACAGGGATTGTATGACATTCATGGATCCAGTTTTTCCTTAAACACGTGTGTTTCATATACCGCGTTGAAGGTTTTGTGCTCATCGACATTTTGGTCCATTTTATTAGGGTTTTCCTTTACTTTCCTCATGATCTTGTATTAGACACTGATGACAAGTTTTGGAGCTCTTTTAACAGTCCGTAAGTTTACTAATATTATTTCTTATGGATCTTTGATACGATTCTATTTCGTATCTGTAATAACTGCTAATTGGCCTTTATTTCGCTTTTCACAGAATGGTATTACTCTCCAAAAACTATTATGAGTCTATTAGTAAAAACTCTAAAAATAAATCTTTCACCTGTACGGTTACACTCTGCGTCATCAATATAAATTCCACAAAATAACTCTTCATTTCTTAGAACTATACCTTATCTATACACCTTTAAATAATCTTCATTCGGCAACCTCGTTTCATGTTCCTTCTAATAATATTACCAGGAGTTTTAATAATGGCTCAAAAGTTTCCGTAACCCCTCTAAGATCACCTGTTTTGAGGAAATACCATATAAAATCAACTTTCAGAAATCATTTAGTTCTTTCAAGACGCAGGGTGTTTCCATCTAATAATAAGTGCAATGCTAAGAGGTGCAGTTGTTGCAAGTATTTATCTTGCAAGTCCACTATTAAATCAGCTGTTAATGGTAGATTGTCTAATGTATGTGTTGATTGACGTATAACTCACGTCACTTATGTTCTGACTTGAAATGCACCTCGTTGCGGTATACAATATGTTTTGGACAAACAGGTCGTTCCTTAAAAGTTCGATTTCGAGAACACAAATATAATGCAGGTAATCCTAAAAAGTTAAAAAAAAATTACTTGTACCAACACTTTCGTCAGTCAGGTCATAATTTTAGTAACGTAGCTGTTCAACCGCTTGAATATATAATTTTTGATAATGATGCTACTAAAAGCTTTAAAATAAAAGCTAGACATATTGCTGAACTTAAGTGGATGAAAAACTTACAGACACCATATCCACTTGCCCTTAATGACAATATTTATCAAGAAAGAAATATTTCAAAAGATCCTAATTTTGACATGTTTTCTATAGTCTCACGGTCTTAGGCGTAATGGTAACATCAAACGTAAATCGCGTGTAATTATTTCTGTCGCTGATTTACATACTATTTTTAAACAGTCTGGAAAGCACTCTATGCTTTCATGGCTTACCTCTTTCTCCATTTCTTCACTAAAGTTGATCGACGAGGAAGCAGAAAACATTTTCATTCCTACAGATCCCTTGTATAACACTGCTTCCATAGTTCAAAGCTACACACAACATGTTCTCCGACCCCATATTGAAAAGGAGTCTGATCACGTCAGGCATTTTCTAAAACTACTATATATTAACAAAGGTATTGATTTTATTGACATGCCTAGTATTTTTCTAGATGCTCATGTAGTTGATTCTATCCCAAAATATTTCGAAAATTCCGAAAGTCCTGTAATTTGTTATAAGTACAAAAAGCCTATTAGAAATATTATTTTCAACTACAACAAAATAGTGTCTGACCTTGATATAGTAAATAACACTACTAAGGAATGTGAATATAACACATCAAAATTTTGCTATGCTCCAGCAGGTCATGTCATCACTGGTAATTTTGATTTTGTTGATAAACGTATTCGGCATTTGTTTTCGGAAAGTCCTAAATATAGATTACCTTCAATTATTGATTTAAATGCCATTGAAGATTTCTTATAAAATGGTGTCGTAGAGAACATGCGGACCCAAACTCGCTTTCTACTTGGAAAAAGTCAATTCTTAAAATTATAGATACACGTATTAACTTTTATAACGCTAACCCCTCTTTACTTCCTCCAAGACCTAGGTTTTCCTTTCGTAATTTAAAATCGGGAATTCAGGAATTTCATAATAAATTTGTTTTAGTTCCTGCCGATAAAGCAGCTAATAATGTAATTATTGTTTGACGCCTACATTACGTCAATGTTTTATCTCTGGAACTCGGCAGCACCATTTCGTATACTGCAGTACATTCTGCTGAGGAGGATGTTGTTTCCACACATATCACTCGGTGCACTACTTTCAAGGCTATTGTACAGCCGATTGGAAACAAAAACAAATCAAGTGAAGACGATGCGGCAGCTTTGGTCACAGATGAGTGTTTCATGGCGAAAGTCGACTTAAATTCAGCTTATATGTCGGTCCCGATAATCAAAAAAGTAAAAAGGTCAAGGGTCTGTCATGGCAATTTAGGAAACGTACAGTTTTCCTTAGGGACCGTAGATTACCATTTGGTTCAAGGCTTAGCCCTGGGATATTTTATAGGCTTACTCAAGCTGTGGGGCACGTGCTCAAACGTCGTGGGTTTACAGCGGTTGTTGTCTTTCGGACGATTTCTTCATGAAAGCAGACACTTTTCACGAATGTGTGGAGACATTGGATATATTTATCGGGTTATTGCGGAAACTTGGGTTTCAGATCAGTTGGAACAAAGTGATTAATCCAGCTACAAAGATAGTGTTGTTTGGTAATAGAGATAGATTCGGTGGCCATGTCACTCCGTTTACCGGATGACAAGCAGATTCAAATACGCAAAGAGTTGTCTCTTTTCCAGCAAAAAAAGGGAGCATAAGAAAAGCAGTTACAATCCCCTGCATGGAAGCTTTTAATGGCCGGTCCATTTTATTGGACAAGCAACCGATTCAATCCGTTTTTACGGATAGCTGCAAAGTAGCAGCAGGTGGAGTTTATGAAAGTGTTTGGTTTTATGTTAATTTGGAACAAGACTGATCATTAGTTACCAATTTACACATTAATTCTAAGGAGAATCTTGCTGTTTTCTTGGCGGTATGCCGTTGGGCACCACATTGGCAAAACCGCCGTATTTATATCCAGTCAGATAATACTGTAACTGTAGCCACGATCAACAAGGGTACCTCTCGTAACCCTTTCCTCATGGTCTGCCTTCGCACTCTATTTTGGCTGTCGTCAAAATTTAACTTCCATATAACCGCCAGATTTACTAGACTACTATGTTAGACAACTCACCCATGGGTCATTTGTTAAATATCTCCGCCACTGTTTAGGGAAGATGGGTTTAGACCCCTCCTTGTACTCTGGTCATTCGTTTCGGCGGGGCGGGGCATCCTTTGCACTACAGTGTGGCGTATCCGTCGACTTAATCAAACATATGAAAAGTAACTTCCTTTGCCCTGCGCCTCCAAGTCGCCTCTACCCTGGGAAAATCTTTTCCACACTCAGTCTGACACAATGTAGTTCGGTAACGTTATAACAGAGGTTCAGACGGCAGCCATGTATTGCTGTTGATTACGTATACTACCTACTAGTTGCGGGAGCTTGTCTACATACTTTTCTACTTGGGTTTTGGCTTTGGGAGATTGTTCAAATACACGAACATTTAAGGCAGTCAGTAAGAAGGAAAATGTGTTTTTTACATACATGTTTTTTATTTGGCGTAATAAATAATACGGTCTACAATTGCCCAAACCCTAGTTGTGTTGTTTCTCTACTTTCACTTTCATTTTAGCTATACAATATCAGTTTTATACTGTATATGAATTAATATGAAGATTAATTGTAGTTAATCTATTCATTACAGAAGGGGCTGCTTGTCAATTATATAATTTGAGATTTCCTCTTTGTTATTGTTACACGTTTTGATCACATGCTTTGAGCATCCCATCAGATTCTAGGGATATTCAAATTCAACCAATCAGGGATAGTGCGGGTTTTGATCACATGACTTGAGCATCCAATCATATCTTAGAAAAATAATATTCTACCAATCAGGACCTAGCGCGGGCCCTCGTATCACTAGTCAGTTTCAGTTAGCTTTTGCAGCAAGCAATTGTAGCTTTTTTGTGTATATGTGTTTACAATGATCTTACCACCCACCGCCCCTTCCCATAGTATCAGTTTGGCCAGATGGTTTGGACTATGTGATCATGTACTTGTTTGACTTTGATTGTTTTATTGTTATTATTTGCGAAGATTTGGTTAGTCTTAGTTTGTAGTGTAGTTAAAGTAGACCGTATATGTGCACCGTGTTGAATGTTGTTTTATATATACACATTCATAGCTAGCAAACACTTTCACGCTGTGCCGTAGTCATTCTACAATAGCAATGTGACTGTGTATCAATATGTGCCATCTGAACTTGCCTTCAGTCACCTTGAACGCCTAAGAGTTACGCCTATGGGCATATGTAGTATCTATACTGGCCGGACAGTGGTGGTGATATTCCAGTGAGACAGTGATAGTGATGTACACGCTTAAGTGATTATGTGTGCAATTTACATATTAAATATAGTCATGAAACATGTCAATCAACAACGACAGTGTGACGCTATGCAAGACTCTAATAGTGATTCAGCAAAAGGATTATAACATAACGGATGTTGCACCACGGTTTTTAGCATAGAAGCATCTGCGTGCTTATTTATTATAGTTGGACACTTTAAGCAGGCTGGTATTTTATAGACTGTTTTCTCTGAAGGGAGATCGTTCAAATACACGACATTTAAGGCAGTCAGAAAAGAATGAAAATATGTTGTTTGCATACATGTTTTTTATTTGGCATAATAAGTAATACGGTCAACTTTTTCCCAGACCCCAGTTGTGTTGTTTTTCCTTAATACGAATATTAAGATGTGCTGAGGTGTTTCTGAGTATGCATTAAATACATGTCTTTACGCCAACATGTAAAGGTATCGTTTGTTAATGTCTCTGACTTTTGACTTTATTGTTACCTCAACGTATTTTTTCTCACTTGTGTCGAGCCCGATAACTGACAACTCGACATAGTTATCACAATGGCGGTTCGGTGTATGTGCGTGCGTGCGTACGTGCGTCCGTCCGATTTTGTCCGGGCTTTAAATTTGTCATGCATAGAGTGATTTTGAAATGTTGGCACGAAAAATCACCATAAGAGGACGATGTGTCGCGCGCAACACCCGGGCCTCCAGCTTAAAGGTCAAGGTCACACGAGGACGATGTGTCGCGCACTGCAGTGACTAATATGGGTTTGAGGCAACTTATACATCAACCAATAACTAACGGCAATACAACAATTGACCACATCTACACTGATCTTGATGAAACTAAAATAAAGTCTGGAGTGCTGGAGACATACTTTTCATATCATAAGCCAATATGGCCCTCAGTTAAAACAAATTAAACAGACCAACTCTCTAAAGTCAGATCAGCAAAAAGCACCCAGAACATTTTTCATATTGAAGTTAGGATCATCTTATTCACTTCAAATCCAGATTCCACAGATCAACACCAACATATTGTTTACCTGGTAGGCTTTTCTTCCAATTCTGTTTATTATTTCTTTCAGATATTAATACAATAGTTTGTCCTTAGTCATTTCAAATAAAAGAACTCGAACTGAACCACTGCACACATTTTATTTTACGTTTCCATGTTCTAAGCTTCCACTGCTGCTTTCAGCAATGTCCAACCTTTAACCCTAGTCTCCTCGCAATGTGTATCTGTAAACTGGCGGGCTCGAGATATTGCCCGTGGGCATCTAGTTAAATCAGCGTTGATTTGCGAGGGAGAAACGCACTTAGTGGACTTCCCAATGATTGCACGACCACCGATTGAAATCATTGACAGTTTTATGGTCCTGCCATTGATAGCAAAACATTATAACTTTTAATGTTTCCCCTATATATCGAAAATACATAAATAATGAATAACACATGGTGCAAGTGTCAGATCAGATATTAAGACTAAGAATTTTGAAAGACAATAATTCAGTAGATATTTGTTTTACACGGAGATCGAATACTTTTTTGAAAGAAAAAGCCAGTTGACATTCGAATTGTCTTGTTGTTTATGGAGATACATTATCATGCTTTCATTTGAGCATCCGGGTTCAATCCTCCGTGGTGCCACTGAGTTCCGTCGGTGTGTTCTTGTGCAAGACACTTTCCTTAGCCCCGTCCGTCGGATGGGGACGTAAACTGGGCGGTCCCGTGTATCGGTCTATCCTCCGAGCACGTTAAAGAACCATAGGAATCTATTCGATAATAAGAGTATTGCTGGTTCCCGGATTCCTATGTATTCTTCCCCCTCTCTCTGGGGCGGCTCTAAATTACCTATACTGTGTTGATGAGCCGTTAAACAACATTCAATTCAATTCATATCATTTGAGCATCCAAAGTATATTCAACTTGCGGACAAAATTACTTGCGGACAAAATTAAAATTAATTTTATTATAAAAATAATTATTTGATCTTCTCTTGTTGCTCTGGCTTCTGCCAAGTCATAGAGTACCTTCATTGTGTCTTTCTAGGCTTTTTTTTTTGTATTTATATATACACGAGCATCTAGGTGTTTATATTGCCTTTTAACGCTGCCTTGTTGGTTAGAGAATATTTCATGGCGGGGATTTCTTTATTGACACTGTCCCGTTTAATTGGGCTGACAATAGGGTAAGTGTGAGGTTTGGTGCACCCTTGAACCTGGTTTAAACCTCCAGTGGCCATTTTGGCCCTGACCGTTCCAAGGCGGAAGTCCTATTGTCAACCCTTTTGTGTTTGTGATGTCGTTTGCATTTTTTACTACTTTTGCCTTCTCTTTGTCTGTTTGCGTGTTGTTGTTTTTTGTGTTTTGTGGTTGACTGTCGTCATTGGATGCTACTTTCCCTGTCCGATTTTATATCTTTCTTTTTTTTCGTGTAAAAGGTATATATATAGGTCTACTTAATTATTTACTTTACGTCTTAAGATCCGATCTGACCGTAGCGCCTTTTGTTATAAATAATAAATGAAGAATGTCGCCGCATTTGCTGATGACTTAACTCTGCCTTACTTCTCCAATCTTAAAATTTAGTACGACTTAGTTCATTGACTGAAATACAGTCTGCAAACTTGAACAGATACAATATGCCGTATGTATATTAGTTATAAAATGTTTATTTGATCTTATTTTTTTTCGCATTTTACATAGGAAAAACATATGTTACTTTAATATCAATTACATGAAATTGTTTTAATTTGAATTATTTAAAATACTCTATATTTGTTTAATTATAATAGAACAATTTGTAAGGATATGTTTACGATTGGAAACTTCTGCGATTTAGTATTCAACATCAGTGTGACATATAACGTATTTGCTAGCTGAAATACAATGACATACGACGATTATGTTTTGACTGAAGTTGACAGGAAATGGATATAAACACTTTAAACATATTTATAACTGCAAATATGCTCAATATGTGTTGGATAATATTTACTGCTTTATAATATGTTATTGTTAGTTACAATTTTCAATCGCAGGTAAAAACAAGTATACTTGTTAACTCTTGACTTTATGCAATGTATATTTCAATAACTTCCGTGTAAATATAATGCCAGTCCGTATTTTACACGTGCAGGGGAGTTTAAAATTGAATCATTCAATGAATTGTCCGATCATGCACCGTTGTTCTTTATTGTTAAATATAATATCTTATAAGCATGACATATTGCCAAAGGAAAGAACTACAATTAGATATGACGACAAGGTTCGTGATAATATTTTTAGTAGAGTAAAAGTAAACATGTCTGAATATTAAAAGCAACATACGAGACAGAAAGTGCTTGAATAGCTCATTAAATGGATTTGTGCAAATTGTAAGGAGGCCGAGGACCCGTTATAACTGACCGGGAGCGCGTACGTTAAAAGTATTGGTTCGACGCGGAATGCTGTGAAGCTAAGCATATTTTACTTGTCAGCGTTATCAAAGCTTAATTATTGTAAATCAGTATAAATCGGACTTGGCCTGTAGAGAACAAACTACGTTATAAGGTTCTAAGCTGAAGAAAATGCGTGTTATTGGAAATTTTAGACATAACTAAAATATATTTTTAACTATTTTTTGTCTTAAAAAGAATGTTACTGATGGAAATATTTCCCAAGAGACGCTTGTATCAGTATTTCCGAATTATCGCACGATGAGCCCGAACAGTCTTGTGAAGAATAGGACTTATGCCCTGCGGCCTTTTTTTCCCACTGACCGTTCCAAGGCGGTAGCCCTATTGTCAACCCTTTTTGTGTTTATGACGTCATATGCCTGAATTCCTTGCCATTCATCTTGTCGTTTTGCGTGTTTTTGGGTTTACTGTTTTCTGTGAAATCTGCATTTCCAGTTCGACTTTTATACTTATTTTTAAATGATTTAAATGGCACTGTTCATGAATTAGACAGGAATATTGCTATAAATCTGTCAAAAGAAACAAAGCTTTTGCGGGAGCCTGCTTAATATATGAATACTTTCTCATAAGTCCGCAACTTACAGATTTCTTTAATGGGTTCCTTAACTCTGGTTACTTTCCATATATTAAAGGGAATGAAGCGACACAATTAAACCATCTTTATTATTGAGAGTTTTGAAAAACTTGAATAAAGGTAAAATAATGATCAAAATCGGATGATAAACAAGGACGATGTGATCATTTGAAGGTTCTGTTTATAGGGGGAAAATGTATGAAAAATATGTATACTTAATCGCAATAATGCTCTTTATGACCAGTAAAGAATGTTGCATTCATTTGCGATGATTTTGTTTGCTTTAAATGATATTTGTCAATTTTCCATATATGGTAATTTGGAAATATGACGTCATAGTACTTAAAATGGAGGCTTCACAACTTTCAAACGGTAAGTCTATATCTTCTATTTATTTATCTTCCGATTTTGATAATTCGTTCACCCTTATTCAAGTTTTTTAATTCTCTCAATAATACAGATGGCTTGACTGTGTCAGTTAAGCTTATACAATAAATTGAATATTTTATGACAGGATTAATCATTTCCATACACTATACTGATTCTTAATAGCAGTGCACGAACAACATGATATGTAATATATACTGAAACGCAAAAGAAACGCAACTTGGAAATTTCCGCTATATATTGTATGTACAATATGCTGCTGTTAATCGAATGGTACATGGCTACGTAAGACCTTTCCTTTCGGAAAAAAAGACTAAAACAACCCATAATACAGCAAATAGTATTCCTTCAAAGTTTCATTATTGACAGAGTACACGTTTGGCTCAAGCATTTGAGCAAACTTAGAATGCAACATTTTGCAAACCTTTTACCTTAAATACTGTACTGAACTGGCTCAGTTTTTCAAAGAGGAACTTGAACATTTATGAATTTCTTGTTACAAGGTCTAGTGTGATTAAAACGTCTACAAAACCACAGTTGAGTCCAATCTCTAATTATCTGAAACTTTTTTTTTACAAAACATCTTGGTGTTTCTTTGGAATATTATGTGGAATTAAGTGTGCAGTATATACAATATATAGCGAAAATTCCCGAGTGGCGTTTCTTTTGCATTTCAGTATATATTCATGAATCCAATATATACAATCAGTAGAAACGCCAGGGACCTATAACATATCAGTTCTGTTCGCATTTTAACTCCGCGAACATGGACTATTTCTTTGTATTTTACGGACTATTTTACGAATTTTCAGTTAAAACAGACGCCATTTTTTTACACCCGAAATTGGGCGCGTTACCTCGGCGAGCACTACGGGTACCTATGGAGTCTAACAACACGCGTACAGTGTTTCATACCGTAGATTATGTAAAAACTAATACCTTACCGGACGAAATAACGTCCCATTATGTGTCAACACGATGCAGTGTTGGTGACTGACAGGTCACCGTGACATAACTTGACACGTGAAATTGACATGTTGGTCAAATTGGATTTGGGATTACTGTCTGCTGCTAGAGGTCCATGATCAAGGTATTTGTTTTATCATTAAAATGTGTTTGTTAATAAACAGTACACACCACTTTTAGATCGTACATATTTAGACATAAGCCAAATATAGTGCCTAAAAAAGTGGCGTATACTGTATAATAGAAAGTTTATATTTTTCGTGTACTCCGATCTTTCCAGTAACTGGATGTACTGTAAACTGTAGAACGTTTCGTGAAATAAAACAATTACTAGTAGAAATGCTATCAATGTCCCCCGCACCCCCGCCCACCCAAGTACGGTTGATGTGGGGAGGATGGGGGTGGGTAGATGGAGCTTAAATACCGAAAACAAGGAGGGGTAAGGAAACTAGAAACCCCCTCCACCCCCACCCCTCAGATTCATGAATGTAAATTGTTAGCGTTGTCTCTTTATCGTTATGTTATCCCCATTTTCTCGCACATTCGTCAATACATACTCGATACAACTACCATCGAAATAATGTAAACAGCCATTGACATGTCAGATTAATATTTATGTACAGTAACATAGATCTACATACACATATGTGTACATATATATCCATGACAGTTAGGAGTAGAGTTTTGAGTTTTCCTTTATACATATGTTACATTATGTATAACAAAGGATAAACTCTGTCTGTTTGATCATTGACATTGGATTGATGTTGTTTTTCAGAGAGGTCTCAAATGTGAATCGTGCCCTTGAGCAATTCTAAGTGAATTGATACTGACGACTTCAGAATGTCAAGCCGAGTTAAATGCCATTGGATCATTTTGAGGTGGGAGCCCTTTTAAAAAAAATTTACACTTGTGTAGTTCTTTAAATGGAGCTTGTGTTATGCTTGCACGGTGCTGTTCAAAGTTACAGTAAAAAAAGTTTTCGGTGATAATGCAGCGTGATTGTCATATGAGCTCGTGTAAACTACATGTACTGGATACATGCGAAAACAAGTTGTGTTAAAGGGACACAAGGCAATCTTTTTTTTTAAAACTTCTGGAGTTTCGGTCAATTTTTCTGCATAATTTGCATTAGGGATCATTAATAGTATTTATTAGAATAGTTCAGAACTGTTGATAACAGTGCACCTATAATATAGTTAAGTATTTGATAGAATAACGAAGACAGAATGAAACACTTTTATTTAATTTTTAATGCAAGCAGGTTTAAATTTAAAATGTTACCAGGTTAACAAATGGAGATGCTAATGTTAATGCTTGATAAATACTTCAAGAGTGCCGTGTGTCCCTTTAACATGAACTAATTACAATATTAGTATGGTCTATGTGATAGGTCCCCAATTTATTAAAGGGACACAGAGCAAATTTTTCAATCTTGTGTCTGTTTTACACATTTTCACATCAGAACAGACCACATCTACAAAAGTGTCTTCTCAACTGCCCTATTTAATCGTGTTTTATTACTAAAACTAGCGGCAACACCAGGTTTTGAGATAGAAAATAAATAGTTGTATATTAATGTTTTCTCCCCATGTAAAATGACCTTACTAAGTCATTAAAGTAAAATATTCTATCAACAAAACGTGTAAAATTTAACAATTTTAGATTTTTGGCAAGAGTTGTATTTTATTCCCCTTCTAGTAAAAATGGCTTAAAGAGCATTGCACCATCTGTCAGATTTAACTTTCCTTATAATAGATTCTTGCTGTAGTACTGTTGGGTGAAAAATACATTAAAATTGTTCTGTAATCATGTCAGGTCAATCTTATACTCGTATGATACACAATATAATATGTATTGACCCTTTATTTGATGTGCCATTTACTCAGTTTTGGTCAAGGGACGTTTATAGCATATCGGCTTTGAATCTTCAAGTCTTACTGGCGCTACTGGTTTACTTCGATGTATACTGCTAGCCGTCAAACTGTCCCATTCCCCTTAACATGCCCTAGCTCTCCCTAGCAACACCTGATTCAAATTGAATACTGTACGCGACTTATTTTTACTTTTTATTTTCTTTCAGGCTGCACGTCATGTGGAAGAAGACTCCATGTACACCACTGGCCAGAGTCAATGCTGAAGTTTATGTTCGCTTAATTATTTGCTTAATAAAGTATACATATGAACTAAAATATTGTCTTTATAAATATGTCTTCCACCACAAAGTGGTAGGTGAGACAGATTATATTTGGCTTTTCCGTTCGTCCGTCACAAATCTTGTCTGCGCTATTTGTTGGATTTTTACGAAACTTTGTAAGAAGCAACAGTATGTGCATATCAAATATTGAAGTTTAAGTGCGCCGTGACCCAATAATGATCATGAAAACCCTTGTCTGAACTGTGCACTTCCACAGAAGCAAATCTCATCAAAATTCATGGTTTGAGTGCATTTGGTGAGAGAATGATGCCTTTTGATTTTGATGTCATTAGGTCAAATATCATTGTCACCGTAACATGATAATGTAAAATGTTGTAAACTGTAAGTCAAATATCATGAACTTAATGGATGGATTGCTTCTGGCGAGAGGGTGATCCTTTTGATTGTGAGTGGGTCAACGGTCAAGGTCACAGACCGGATAATGTCCGTAATGAAACTCTTTTTTACTTTCTCTAAAGCTAATTTCATAAAACGTCATACTTTGACTGCCTTTGGTGAATAATCCCTGTTTATTTTGAAGTCAGCAGTTGAAAGGTCCGTTACCATGACCGGAAAATGAAAAGTCTTGTCCACACAGTTTTTCCTTTTACCTAAAGCAAATTTCATAAAACTTCATTGGTGGACAGTGGAAAGAGGATGATCCGTTTGATTTTTAGGTCAAAAGTCAAGTTCCTGCTGACATCCATTATCAAACATTTATAAACAAGGATAAGCATATGGTACAACACACATGTTATAATATAACTATATATGCCCTATAAAGATAACAGACCCGCACTTTTCGGATTCACGCGTACAGTGTTTCACAACACCACAAACCATTGACACAATTTCATGTCCACATATTTATGTTATATGCAATCTTCGAGTTTACACAAAATCATGTTTGTTACTGACAGTAGCATGTCTGTTACTCGTCAGTCATTTACTCGAGTCGCCCCATCAGTTCAAACGAACAGTTAAAAGAATATACTTCTTTCTGCCTGTTAAACTTATATTAGTTTATCGCTTTTTCTGATTTCGAAAATTAACTCTGAAACGTATCATGATTTCATTTTCCGATATACCGTTGCAACATTGTAAAATAAATTGGGCACTCTGACATTAACCCAAAGCATGTATAGATCAAATATTTAGTGTAAAATAAATACATAGACACATACGGGTGGGGGGGGGGGGGGGGGGGGGGGGGGCGTGGGGGGGGGGGATGAAAGAACTTGCCTCCGTTTTATTTTTATATTTTACATATCTACAGAGGAAAAATGTATTTACGCGTACATGCTTTTTTCTGTTCTAAAATGATGAAATAAATCGAATTTGATTAAAACTGCGCATTCGCAGCTATAAACAACTTAATCAAAAGGGTATAGAGGGTGGTGGGGGTGGCATGAAGGGCGGGGTTTCAGGGATACTACCGTAATGGTGTCCTTGAAAAAAACTGCGAACATTCTACTCTAATAATTCATTAAATACAGAACAATGTTGAAATCAATATATCTCTTAAAAAGGATTTCACAATGTCATTGTTTTATATCCCGCGTGTACATTAACTTCGAAAGGCGATTGTTCATATTTTAGCGAACACGGTGTACTTTGTTAATTTTGGGGAAAAAAAAGTACTTTTTTCTGATTGACTTTAAATTTTGCTTTTTAATAGTAGACATGTCAATGAACACTTTCAAGAAAAAAAATTCATTCTCGTTGTTAAAACTTCATTTTTTTTCAATTTTTTCGGATTCAGAAAATTAGCACTGCAATATATATTTTCACCATCCTCATTTCCTTTCCCGACGTACCGTTGCAATTTGGTTTGTTAAAACCTATTCCGAGCACTCCGGCATAAACCAAAAGCATGTATAGATCAGAAATTTAATCTGGAATGCATGGATACATACATTGGAAATATATGTATTGAAATAATGGAATTATTTCATTTTTTGTGTACCCAGTCGCGTCTGTAAATGTATATGCGTTATGCCGTCTTTGAGTCCGTCATGTTAGTTAATTTTGGGGGAAAAAAAGTACTTAGTCTCCGATTTCATTAAAATTTTGCATATGGACAGAGGAAAGATTTATCTATGCGTACATGCATTTGTTTTTATTCTCCCTTCTAAAATGACGAAATAAATCGATTTTGATTTAAAAGCGCATTGTTTGCAATTTAAACCTTAAAACAACCTTAATTCATCCCTTGGAAAAATACCTTTCACTATTAATGGGAATTACACGAAGTGCACACCAATTATGTTCGAACAATGTAGTTTGTGAATATTATTACTTTAACAACGATCTGTGATTGTGTTTTGTCATAATCACAGTTTATAGATAAGAGGTGTATAAATCTGACCAGTGAAATTTTTCCCAATAATGTCATTTTGTTATCGATTTTATCACGTGACCTTGTTTGATAAATATTCCTGCGCCATAGGGCTGGCGTTCCTACTGAATAGTAACGATATATTGCTGTTGCCATGTGGCACGTGTGTTTCATTTGTTCATATAATGTTTACAATGTCATGTGACTTTGTTAATGTTAAATGATGTTTACTGGACGTGAACGGCAAGTGGTTTTGTTCACAGTAGCAGTAAGTCTGGACGTACACTTGATGATACACTTAGATGTTGTAGATATACGTAAATACTGAATGGTCCTGTCTCGCTTAAGAATTTCTTCGCATAGGCTGGCCGTAGAATCTGGAAGTTGGCGAAAACCCATCTGTGTACCATTTGATGAACGAAAATGCACATTTTGTTAAGTCTTAGAAGACGAGTACCATTTTGTCATCGAATGTCAAGCTTATCAGGAGTTGCGTACTAAATATATCAAAAAGTATTATTGGGAACATCCAAACTGTTTCACATTTTCTAATTAAGAAAAAGTGAAAATATTACTGAGATTAGAAATCTAGCAATCTATGTATACAAAGCATTTGAAAAACGATACACGATACTTAGAGTGTAAGTTTTGAATATGTTATGTAGCGAGTAATAATCAATATTGTTATATGATATAAGTTATATGCCAGTCACTCAAACATAAACACAAATGTACCTTTCAGTAATATATAATGTCATTTGTTATTATAACTATGTACCTGAATAGACTGTTATTTATATAAATCATGATATGTACTATTGTATGCCATCTTACCATGCCACAGTTGTATCAATTATTGATGCTATGCTCATGACTCTTGTTAGGGTTATTGCATAATGAAGAATCTTCTTCTTCTAAAACCGGAATTCATTTACTTTTCGCAGATGATAGGTTTTGACAATATCATTCCGAATTACAAGAACGCTTACATATTTTGTAAGAATATACTGAAAGGAAAAAGAAACGCAGGGTGCGTATTTCCGCTATATATTGCATATACTGCACACTTAATTCCATATATATTCCAAGGAAATCCCAAGATGTTTTGTAAAAAAAAAAAATGCAGTTAGTTAGAGAAAGGACACAACTGTGATGTTGTAGACGTTTTAATCACAGTACACGTTGTAACAAGAAATTCATAAATGCTGAAGTTCCTCTTTGAAAAATTGAGCCAGTTCAGTACTGCATTTAATGTTAAGTGATTGCAACATTTAAAGCCTAAGTTTGCTCACCTGCTTGAGCCAAATGCGCATTCTGACGGATAATGAAACTTTAAAGGGGTAACCATTGGTGTGTTCAGTGCTGTTTAAACCTTCTTTCTAAAAGGACAGGCCTAATGTCGCCCTGTACCATTCGATTAGCAGTAGCATATTAAACATACAAAATATAGCGGAAATACGCACCCTGCGTTTCTTTTTCCTTTCAGAATATTATGATAAATGGGGTTAAGAGGTTAATGCTGAAACATTTTTGTTATGTTTTTTAGAGAAAGGGGTCTACTTTTAGTTAATGTGACATGGGTCTATAATGGATATACTTTAGAAAAAGTAAACGAGTTTAAGGACCTAGCGAGGAGGGAGAATTTGCATTTATCACTGTCAGACATACAATTGCATGAGACAACTGTGTTTTTCAATTTTGTATCAAATGATAAGGCCCGCCCAATAAAGTTGTTTTATGAAGTAAACTTTTTTTTAAACTCTCTCAGACAGCCTAACATGATACGTTAAGGATGTTGGCTGGGCAAGTTTTGACATCTTCAAGTCTTAACATTTTATTTTTTAAATTATAGTTTTATTTGACAATAGAATTGTTTCATTTTTTCCATTCTAGTAGATATAATGTAGGACTTAAGATGGTAACATACCAAATTGTAAGCAATTTTTTTTTTCATATTTTTTCCGTCATTTGTGATCATTTTTTGTTGTCAACAAAATAGGGGTATGGGTAGCTCTGAGTAGAATTTATCCTTTTGCTATAGAATAAATCAGATTTTTGTTTTTCAGTGGTGGAATACATATATAAAAGTAGATACTGAGATAATTTTATTTTCGATCTCCATGTCAATATTGTGTGTACAGTATTTTAAATTGAAAATGTCAAAATAACTCCAAAATGGGTGTAATTTAAAGAATTTTTAATAAAAAATCATTAGAAGCCTGGTGACCTATATCTTTTTTTACTTGTTTTGAAAGAAATGTCATAGGACCTTGACATATACAAGTTTTAAAAAAAGTTGATCATTAGAAAATATTTTTTTATCTTGAATTAATTTTTCGGAAAAAACAAAAGTGGGTGGGGTACGGTCCATATATGTTTGCATTTTAAGGTAAAATGACGATTAGGATTACAGTTGTTTTTGTATGATTTGAAAGATATGTATATATGCAATCGAAATTAATTGTTGTTTTTCAATAAACATAATGTTATGAAAACAATTGTGAAAATGTTCAATGACTCTATTTTTCCTCTTTTTAGTGAAATTTTGAAGTTAGAAATATATGCCTTCTTCAATGACGTCTAGTGGGTATAAAAAGTGTGGTGACCTAGACTTTTTTTTGATAATTTTGAATCTAAATTATACCAAAGAAGCTTTAAATATGAATTAAATAAAAACCTCATCACTACGTCCTTTACCAGCCAACCTCCTTAATGTTGCGATATGCCATAAAGAAGACCGGCTCTAACTCATATAACAATAAATGATTATGTATAAAGACATGCTTCAATTCGCGTATTTGCAGATACGGTTTAAGGAACCTGGAACATCATGTAGCACGATATACATATAAACATATACATTTTTAGAGAAAACGTGCATGTTCAATTATACTCGGCAAAAAAAGTTTTGGACCAGGGTATATAAAGTCATATAAAAATAAAACTAGTGGACAGAATTTAAGTATCTTTATTTAGTAACCAAGGTCTACCCTACCTTGTTAATTTGGTACCAGAAACATTAAATTCCAAACAAGATTTGATTTTTAAAAAATATCGCGAACACACAAAGGGTCTGTAAAAAATGTTGCAAAGTCCATTAAAAGTAACAGTTACGGACACATTCGAGTAACCAATAAAAAGATTATTATTTTTTCATTGATAACGATAATTATTGTTGATTGCTGATCTATTGTGAATTATCAACTGAGATAATTAGGGTTATGGTCGAATGTCAAGGTTCAGCGATCATTGTACGGGTTCGAACACTGCCATGGTCCAAATTTTTTTTACAGAGTATATGTTCAGAAAAGAACAAAACAGAATTGAATGTTGTTTTACGGCTCATCAACACAGTATAGGTTATTTAGAGCCGCCCCAGAGAGAGGGGAAGGATACATAGGAATCCGGGAACCTGCCCTACTCTTATTATCGAATAGATTCCTATGGTTCTTTAACGTGCTCGGAGGATAGACGGGACCGCCCGATTTACGTCCCCATCCGACGGACGAGGCTAAGGTAAAGTGTCTTGCCCAAGAACACACCGACGGAACTTAGTGGCACCAGGAGGATTGAACCCGGGGCCTCCGGTTACAAATCCGCCGCGCTACCGACTGCGCCACGCCAGCCCCCTTAAGTCACAAGAAGGTGAAACACGAATATACAGTACAGAAATAAGTTCGTGTAATAGTCCACCTGACATGATGATTCCTTTTGTTTTTATATTTTGTCCAAATAAAATTTCAGCTGATTCTAATAGCACATTCGTACATTTAAAAACACTTCATTTTATGACAACATCCCAGTAGCTGTTTGCTCTCACATGGGTAAACATCAGTGTCCACACTGTCTTAAAGAATACTGTCGACCGTTTACTTTGAAAAGACACATTGAAGCCGGTAGTTGTCAAGTAATCGATGTTCATTCATCTAGTGACCGTAAAAGTATCAAGGGAAATATGTCGGGAAATGTTAGGTACGAGTACAAGGACGAGGATGGTGATATGGAACTAGAAAATGACATGTCCGAAGGTGAAAGCGAAATGGACTCAGAAGATGACAATGATATCTCTGAAATAAAGGAGGATCCCTGGCAAAGTTTTATTGATGATGCTTTTGCAAATTGTCAAGAACAATTCCGGGAAAAGGTCAAAAGTCTGATGCAAGATGACCTAACCGAAAATGAGGCAAGACAGAAAGCTTACAAGGAGCTATTGCCAGTATACAGAAAAGCAGTGATCAACAAATTCTTAGATAGGATTTTATGG
>JAWPHD010024476.1:0-19097 GCA_037043455.1 Cyrtodaria siliqua | reverse complement strand
GGAAGGCGGACGGAAAAACATAATGTGACAATCGTTTTACAATCGTAACTAATCGGTTATTTCCGTATCGGTAAAGGGATAGCGATGAATTCGGTTATTCCGTGACTATGACAATTTTTTCACCGTATAGTTCACGCGTGTGATTAGCCCGCAACGAATCCTGATTGATATGTGTCGTCTCGTATTATTCAAAAACAACATATTTACAGGTGATAAACTGTGAAATAACCACTTTTAGGTTAGCTGATAACATAGCAGTATTTTCAATTGCCTTATCATAAAAGTAAAATACTTTTTATTGCCGTTGTTCTGATATCTTGTTTCACTACAAATGTTTACCCGAGTGGTGGATAATCTAAAACTACTCAATTCTTAAACTAGATGAACGTATAGAGATCATGAATGAATTTTGTGATACGAAGTTGCAACGTCCGCTGAGTACATAGCAGACAAGGAATATGCGGACGCTATCTTCACATTGTTTTACTTCTCTTATTTTCAGTTATTTGACTTTCTTTATCTTTAAGACAATCGTGTCTAAGAATAACGATTTATAAGAAGTGTAAGCTTTTTACCTGTGGGCAGCGTTTTCAATACCTATATATTCACACTATGAACTACATTGAGCAAAATAAGAAAGTTCGTTCTCCCTTAAATTAATGCATATCAACTTATTTCAATGCGCAGCTGGGAGTATTGCATATTGGAATTTATCTTTAACTTACGGTGTGGGAGTGGATATGACACCATTTTAATTTTTCGACATACCATTAGATAATAGGTATAGTAAGCAAATACCCCCAGTCATACGTTGTCAAAAAAAAACCCGAAACTGAATTGAACTGACAACTCTTGTTTACGCTCAATCAACACGAGTATTCTGGTATTCTAGAGCCCGCCCCAGAGAGAGTGTGTGGGAGGATGCATAGTGTGGATCCCGGGACAACCTTGCTCCCTCACTCTGCTACTCATCGCATAGATTCCTATTGTTCTCTTTACGTGCTCGAGGGATAGGACCTATACACTAGACCGCCCCGGTTTACCTCCCCATCCGACGGACGAGCAAAAAGAAAAGATACCTTGACGTATTATCCAATCCCCACGGTATTATGTCTGTTGTCGCGTGGTTACAGCGACAGGAAAATGCAACTGAAAGTCGATATATGTGAGCTTCCCTGTGATAATTCAATCTAACGTTCCGTTTCCCACAGTCATTATTCGAATTTAGGATACACGTGTAGAAAAAATACTATAATACTCAGCATTAGAGCCTCGCATTATACTCGTTTAATACATACAATAATGTATGAGATACTCATGTAAGATCACTATTTATTTTAATGGAGATGGTTGTATCTTGTCAATTAACAGGAAATGAGAAAAGATAACGTGACACACATGAAATTAGCCTTCTTACACATACCACAAACCATTAGAATAATAGACATGGCGGAGATTTCCTTTACACGGTCCGTTTAATTGGCATGACAATCTGGCTTGATGCCCTCTACCCTACAAGCTGATTTAAACCCCTAGCGCACCTTTTTGGCACTGGCCGTTCAGGTGATACCTTAGCTGTCAACCCTTTTGTTGTTTGTGATGTCTAAAATTTGGCTTCTTGTTTATCCATCATGAATGAAATTGAATTGCATGTTGTTTACCGGCTCATCAACACAGTATAGGTTATTTAGCTGCCGCCCCAGAGAGAGGGGAAGGTATACATAGGAATCCGGAACCGTGCCTTACTCTTATTATCGAATAGATTCCCTATGGTTTTCTTTAACGTGCTCGGAGGATAGACCGATACACGGGACTGAGTTGTGTGAAAGTGCTACATTTGCTGTTTGACTGTTGGAGATTATACCCTGGCGGAGATATCTTTATGTACACTGTCCCGTTTATTGGAATGACAACAGAGTAAGAGTGAGGTTTGTTGCACCTTAGAACCTGATTTCAACCCCAGCGACCTTTATTGCCACTGACCGTCCCAATGCGGTAGCCCTATTGTCAACCCTTTTGTGTTTGTGATGTCTTATTTGGCCTTTCATTCATCTTTAACGTTTTCTTTGTTTCTGTGTGTGTTTCTGGTTGACTGTCGTCGTGAATGCTACTTTTCCTGTTCGAGTTTTATATCTACTTTTTGCGTATTTACTATGGTCATACGAATGATTTAATTAAATCCCTTGCATCGTCCTACTCACAAATAAAATGAAAACTTGAAAAATCAAACTCATACTATAATATCGATCATTGGTCTGGTTTTCTTACCTCGTGATAACAATCTTGTAGAAATAATGCCAACCGTCCTTGCTTATGTTTCAGTGATGTGACTGTACTCGTCGTAGTAACCATTGAGGATAAATAAGATATTAGGCGTACGCAGGTGCTAGCGGCCATTGGATACATTATATTACCTCTCATGAACAGAACGTGTCTGCCATTTTTCTCTCTTGTCTGTGTTCCTTGCTTCCAAGGGATCCCATTCTCATTATTTATTGATATTCACACTAGAATTCGTTTAGTTTGTGTGTGGCGGTTATAACAAGAAGCCCCGACTACAAACCATTAGCGTTATTACATTACATTATTACATTAGTGTACTTACAGTTAAATAGGTATACCGCTAACGCACGCTGGTCATCACGTGGTCCTGCCTTAATTTCATTAGGCGATGGGAAAGCTTATATTAGCAGGATTTCAATTAATGGATATTTCGATCAGAAATAACACACGTTAGTAAAAACATTTTGTTACTGAACGAAATGTTGATAATCTTTTTAGAAATTTCCTATTTAATGTTTTATATGTACATTATGCAAACATTTAACGCCAAAATTAAGGTTTATTGTCATAAGCCAACCCCCTTTTCGCTTCTTGGAGAAGGGGTTGGATGGGGTATGAAAGTTAATACTCGGACCACGTAATGTGATAGGGACGTAGAGGTGTTACACCTATATATTACCTTCTTGTGAACAGATTCAATAAAACCGAGTCTACTACTTTTTTTTTTGTTTAAGCTTGTTGCTGTCTAAGGTATCTATTCTTATTTATTTTTTTAGTATTTATTGACATTCACACTAGCGTTAATTTTGTACTGTGTGACGGCTTCAATTTCCGCCCCAATCAGTAGTGTTATTACTGACTGGTTCCTTGGGGATCTTCGACCCCAATCATTGTAAAATTATGCTTACTGGTCCTTTGGGATCTTCGAACCATATCATTGTGGCTTTACATTAGATATCGCTTAAGCCGGTGATAGGGCACGTATGAGGTGGTTACACCGTATATTACCTTTCATGGGAAGGGTCGTAAGTAATGCTGGTAAAGCACTTGTGGCCCAACCTATTCGCATACTTTGTACACAAATGAAATAAAATATTTAAAAATACATTACCTCTCATGAACGGTCCGACTCAATAAAATCAATTCTGCTAATTGTTTTCCTCTTTTGTCGGTGTTCGTTGCCTTCCAATGTATTTAAACAAAAAGCCAGTTGACTAAGTGGCTGAAGTGAGACAAACTGCTCTCGGTCGATATGGTTAATTCAGGAACATCGCATGTATCATCTTCAACATCAATAATTAGTCATCGATTAGATTGTTTACATGAGTGAACGCAGCAACCATTTTAAAAACCACCGATTAAGATAGGCATTGCACGCAATCATGAATTTCAATTAAAAATCAATTGTTATGGCGTGCACACTTCGAAGTCAAACGCAGTTTAAGAGGTTAAGTAATGCATGCATGTAATTTGAAGTAAAGCGGATCACTCTCAGTTTGGTCTGTAAAGATAACTCGTTTGTCTCAAATCAATGTCCAACTTTACCTTTTTATCATGTCAAGTAGATACGTTTGCATCATATACAAGAATGGAAAAGGGATTATTGATACATACTGAAAAGGACATGCCTGGGAAGCAACACGTAACAAACATTAGATAAAAGTAGCGGACTCCAGTTGATTGAGTCTGTTCATGAGAGATGCTATATAGGTGAAACACTTCTTCACGCCCCTGCACAGGCTTAAAGCGGTATTCTGATTTAGCCTAACAAAGACTGGGCTTGATGATCCCAAAGGACCAGTAAGTAAATAACACTACTGATTTGTTGTCGGGCGACGTTTTACAATCGTAACACAGCACTAAACAAAGCTAATGTAAATGTTAATAAATATTAAAAAGAGGATACCTTGGTGGAGGCAACAAGTACAGACAGAGTGAAATTAGCAGAGTTGGTTTTACTGAGTCTAGACTTATACCTGACAATGAAATGCTGATGAATTAGAATATGTCGTTAATGGAAATCTAAAATAAGAAAAGACGTTCCCTTATACCCGCTTCCCATCTAGTTGTATTGCATATATTTGGTACTGAGCTACTTGCTACTATGCAAAGTTTTTATATTTATACGCTCGTTGTATATTCTCCGGGGCGGTGCGTGGAAGAGGAGAATGCGGCGGGGCATACCCGAGGATTAGACAGAAACGAATCTCTGTTAGGCGCGGATGGGCTATTCCAGATAATATCCGTACTTATTTTCCATGCTCCCCGCTTTAAGAAATGTATTGCCAAGCCCAACATATACCCCTATTTTAAAACAACAGCAACAACATCAAATATATATATATATATATATATATATATATATATATATATATAGAAAAAGTTTCTTCAGACCCAGCCCCGATGCCACCTGGAAAAGATGTATAAAATACCACCCTACCTAGCGAATTTAATACTATTTACTAATTAAATACTGTTTAACGGCTCATCAACATATAACCACACCAGAGAGAGGGAAAGGATAAGCAGAAATCCGGGAGTCTGCCCTACTCTTACTGAGAATATATACCTGTTGTTCTTTGAGGTGCTCGGAAGATAGTCTCCGAAACAAAAAAGACACCCAGTTTTACCATTCCCTGTGTGAAGAACGAGGCAAAGGGAAAAGTGTCTTGTCCAAGAAAACACCGACGAAAATAAATAATACCAAACCGACCCTTGCCATGACATTAACGAAGCTAATTGTAAAAAATATACCACAGGTAGATTTTTTTTATTATCCATTAGATATATATATTAGTAGTATTCGAATTAGCAATATTGAGCTTATTCACATGCACGGATTTTAACAAACAGAAAAAATAAAACTGCCGTGTAAATAAAACAAATTACCAATAAATTACTATCTATTATATGTAACTATTCCATATGTTGTAGAGTCTTGCATAAAAAAGAATTTTATACAGAATATATTTTTGCTTTTTATCTGTTCATTTTTCTTTGCCGGAACGAGATTTCGAACCTGTGCACATATCGGCGCTACCCTATGCCAGATTACAAGTTCTGACCGTTACCATTACGTCAAGCCTACACGCCTTCCAATTCTTATTATTATCACACCTTTATGCAAGGAAAATAAAAAGGGATGCAACTCTTATGATTCAAGGGAAGTAACTTAAATACGCTGTACTTACGTTTAACTATATTTAAATATTGAAAACCGCCAAAGTGTTGGGCACCGAAGCAATAAATCACTATATTAAATTATCACCAAACTAGGTATGCTTTCGGTATACGAATACGGTCATTTGCATAATTATGACCTGTGCTAAGATGAACAAGTAGATGTGAAGCACGTTTGACTCAGAACCCGAAGATCATGGGTTGAGTTCTTCGATGTACACTTCCCTTAGGCTCGTTTGTCGATAATGACATCCAAACGAGCGTTTCTGTGTATGGAATATATCATCCGTGCCCGATGTCGAACAACACTCTATATTATAGAGTAGGGCAAGGGTCCCGAATTTCATTATATCCTTCCCCTATTCCTTGGGGAAAAGAAATATATGCATTCGGGTCCCTCGCATATTGTCGCTGAACACATCACGACGTCATTTTATTTAATTGCACACGTGTTAAGATCAAAACTATGAAATGAATTTACGAAACGGCATACAGCTAGCGTCTCGCTGAAAGTGAGTTTTGCATTTTTTCTAAATCTAAATACTTATCTGAATCAGAACCACTGGCAAAGGGAGGAATAGTGTTAGAAATGTTTTATTTCAGACACATATTTAAGTCAGTTATTCGAAATAGCCAGTCTGGTGTCAGCTAATATTTTGCTACTCTCCGAATGTTCATAATTTGTTGAGACCCTGCTAAATTTAAACATTCATTTTCATATTGAAATGTATTACTTACTATGCATTTATTTATCGGATTGTTCTTGAAAAGTAATATAAGGTGCAACACAACTCACCTGCCATATAACATGCTTAAAGCGGTACAATTGGTTTGGGTTGTCTGATTTAAAATTGATCAATACATACATGTAGTTCAGATATGCCAATCAGGCTGATATCCACAAGGAATGTCAGCCAATTAATTGTACAATAGTTGTTTACTCCTGTAAGAAAAGCAAATGTAGTCACACAAGCAGCTCTAAAATATATTGGAGCACATGGACAATATTTCTGGGAACCCGATCGATGAATAATAGAAGGTGGGGCTAAAAAATGTTATTATCAGTTAACGTTGTATATGATTGTTTTAAAGTTATACAAATAAGTATAACGGCAATGAGATAAGAATTCCCACCAATGAGGGAAATTGATATCCATACAGGCGTTATCAACAATATAAATTATATCTCCGTACGCCATTCATGGATAACGGTTGTAAATGAATATCAGTGCCTAAAGTGCACCATAATAAATAATTGTAAGTAGTTATAACAGCTGAACAGGAAATGAGGCATTCTCAGAACAACAGTCAACCAAACACACGCATTCACGATGAAAATCAAGGACAAGGATAAATAGACACAAATTTATGCGGCACACTCGTAAACTTGGAACGGTCATTGGCAAAAACGTTGCTTGTTTTTTAAACCAGTTCTGTGAAAATAAATATGCCTGCCAGGCTGTATCCTCTAATAAACTAGGCAACGTTACAAAGATGATCATGTATATATGTTTATACAAAAACTCTAAAAAGCCATAAAACAAGTGCTCAATGACTTGATAAAAAACCAAAGCAACATGCGGCTAACGCGGCAATACGAGGCAAACACTAAACGTTACCATCCCATGAAAAGATAATCGACATACAACGCACAATTCCATGCAGTTTTTGAATACTCTCTACCGACAATACAAGATAAACATTAAACGTTACCATCCCAGGTAAAGGACAATCGGCATACAGAACACTAGTCCGTCCAGTGTTTGAATACTCCACTAGTCTATCTAGTGTTTGAGTACTCCAATAGTCCGTCCAGTGTTTGAATAATCCACTAGTCCGATCCGTCCAGTTTTTGAATACTCCTCTGGTATACTCCACTAGTCTGTCCAGTGTTTGAATACTCCACTAGTATGTCAAGTGTTTGAATACTCCACTAGTATGTCCAGTGTTTGAATACTCCACTAGTATGTCCAGTGTTTGAATACTCCACTAGTATGTCCAGTGTTTGAATAATCCACTAGTATGTCCAGTGTTTAAATAATCAACTAGTCCGATCCGTCCAGTTTTTGAATACTCCTCTGGTATACTCCACTAGTCCGATCCGTCCAGTTTTTGAATACTCCTCTGGTATACTCCACTAGTCTGTCCAGTGTTTGAATACTCCACTAGTCTGTCCACAATATTTGAATACTGTCTGTCCAGTGTTTGAATACTCCACTAGTATGTCCAGTGTTTGAATACTCCACTAGTCTGTCCAGCGTTTGAATACTCCACTAGTCTGTCCAGTGTGTGAATACTCCACTAGTCTGTTCAGTGTGTGAATACTCCACTAGTCTGTTCAGTGTGTGAATACTCCACTAGTCTGTTCAGTGTGTGAATACTCCACTAGTCTGTTCAGTGTGTGAATACTCCACTAGTCTGTCCAGTGTGTGAATTCTCCACTAGTCTGTCCAGTGTTTGAATACTCTTCTACAGTTTAAGGTCCTGGGCCCTGTTTTATTAAAAATCTTACGATAAGTCTCAACTTTTAAAATCGGTCCCTTTTATCACCTTTAAGAGCATTCAATGTAGACACTTATGTGTGCACGTAGTGCAGAAAGATCACATGTATAAGGAAATGAAATTAAATCACGTTTATTTGAAAAGTGTAATTTATCGCGAAGCATTTAAGAAATTGATTTACGGTCAAAATGGTCGTAAGTTGTTTCATAAATCGGGGCCCTGATACTCAACATAAGATAATTCGAGAAGTTGGAGGTTACTCAACGGATAGCTGCCGGATGGAACGAAGCGATTGCTCATACCATCTTGTTGTTGCCGAAATACTAGAAAAGTCAAAAAGATATTCACTGCATAAAATACATGTTGACTCTCGACTTCGAATAGTTTTCCTCTAACATATAAATATATCTCTAATATTCTCTAACAAACAAAGCAGCAACACCTACATTCTTTAACGTTTTTGTCGCTAATCGATTTAAGCTAACCAGTGGGTCTTGTTGCCTACTGTCCGTTCCAAGTCGGTAACACTGTATTCATCACTCTTTGTGTTGCGTACTGTCCTTTTCATTGTATAGTTAATTTGCTCTGTGCTTGTGGTATTGTGCGGATCTACGGTGACGCAGAGCTTCTATAAAACCATTCTTCTCATTTGTGTATGTTTTTGTTCAAAACGTGACAATCAAAAGCCTTATTTACCGCTAGACAAAGCCGACAGTTGTGAAAAAAATAGCATTTCCGATATACTATCTTAACACCAACTTTACACTATCTTTATATTAAAACTTTACATCTTACTATTACCTTTACACTGTTTCCATGCTACATTTAAACTATCTTGACACTAACAGCTTACTATCTTAATACTGACATTACACTATTTTAATACGAAAATAATTATAATTAAAGCCCAATTTACATGCAGAAATTTACTCATGTAAGTAATGTACTAAATTTACTCATGTAAGTAATGTACTAAATTTACTACTAAATTTACTCATGTAAGTAATGTACTAAATTTACTCATGTAAGTAATGTACTAAAGTTGCATTTATTTTAATTAAACTATATAATACTACCGTTACAGTATTTCTACATTTACACTATCTTGGTACTTACAATAAACTATCATAACATTTCCTTTACACTTAATACGAACATTACTCTTAGTACTTATATCATTATCTAAGTACTAATTTTAAGTTAACATAGATATAAAAATCGAACAGGAAAAGCAGCATTGAAGGAAGACAGTCAGCCATAAACACACACAGAAACAAAGAACAAATTTAAAGATGAATAAAAGGCTAAATAAGACATCACAAACGCAAAAGGGTTGACAATAGGACTACCGCCTTTGAACGGTCAGTGACAAAAAAGGCCGCTGCGGGTTTAAACCAGGTTTTCTAGGATGCACCAAACCTCAGACTTACCCTACTGTCAACCCAATAAAACGGGACAGTGTAAATAAAGAAATTACCGCCATGAACTATTCTCTAATCAACAAGGCAGCATTAATAGGCAATATAAATATAACACAAAGATGCTCGTGTATTTATAAATACACAAAAAGCAATAGTCTAGAAAGCCACAAAGAAGCCAGAGCAACAAGAGAATAAACCATTGAGGGGACGACAAGAACGAGAACGTTCCACTAACTTAACATATTAACACAATTACACTTCCATATCACTTAATATATGACAATATCATAACTTATTCTTTAGAAAACAGGAACAGAATATTAGCAATGCGTGGATTTTTGTGGGCAGACTATATCAAAACAGTGTTTTTTCTTTTAGTATTTCAATAAGAAAATGTCAAGACAAAACAAAACCAAAGTATTGGCAATTTCGTTTTGATAACATATATTATTGTCTACTAATTACCTCTCAGCCAAATAGTTTCATTAAAACAACCATGACACCTATAATGGACCCATCACTATTATCGTTATCTCTTTCCTGAACTGTCTATCAGTAATTTATAGGTATGTTCGTTTTGTATGTGAAGTTTCATTTGCAAAGGCAAAAACTAATGTCACTTCCCACCTAACCATATTTAATTTATATAGCGACAATATAACCTAGGTTTTAATTACGCGAATAATACAACGGGTTTGATATTCCTATTTACCGAGGTATCTCGTAACGCTTTTTAGTTATTTGCATACCCAGTTTTAACATGCAATTAGTATAATACCCTTTTCATTTAACGGCGCCAGATGACCTGTGTGGAAGTTTTTAAGTAATATAATATATGTCATGGTAGAGAGCGAAGCTTCAAACATGGTTTAACGAGGATGGTGGCAATCATTAGTTCGGGTTAATTTCAAGACCAGGAACTAGTGGCGGTATTTGTTTTTAAATACTAAATACATTGAACACTGTCGCTCGAATTGATCTCTGCTACATGTTCTGGGTTTCTTTATAGAATATAGTAAGACGCTGAGAAGATATTAGTATTAGGAAATATTGTTCATTTACGGAAAGGGATATAGGTAATGCAGGCATACAACGATGTAATGTTAGTTAACTCATACTAAACATGACCTGAACCTACCCTACGTCACCGGCATTTTTAATATTTGGGGGCAGGACTCACTACCAAAAAAGGGTTTGTGTAATAAACAGTTGTCTAATTTATCATTGTTAAGAAGTATTCAACGTTAAGACTATACTCCTACAGTCCCCAGATTGTGAAATACTTATTCAAGCTTTAGAAGTTTTCTAAAACGATATTGAGAAAACATGGTCTTTTTGAAGAATAAGATTTATCTGGATTTATTTGCACGAAAGGAAACATCAAAATGTTTCTTCTTTAAATCAGTTTGAAATTCGAATGCGCTATTGGGAACGATGGGAGAACCCTGAACTCACTCAGTGTGTATTATAACCGTTAAAACGATATACATTACCAATCTCTACCCAGAGTTGTCGTTCCTAGCATACACATACACCTCTTTCAACGTCTCATCAAATACCAAAAAGCTTGGCAAGCGATGAAAAACGATGGAAATGCAAAATTTCTTGATGGCACTAATATTTTTCTGAATTAACTTTAAATAAAATACTTAAATTACAAAAAAAAAAAAAATCGGCTTGAATGTTTTAAATAACATTAAATTATGCTCAGAATTATATTCTACCGCTAAAGGTTTGTACTTATATCATGTATATCACTCCGCCGTCAACAAATAGGCCCCACCAAATCGTTCCCAAGGGGTTAAGTACAGAGTTTTGCTTACCAGCACTTTCCAATATCATCGAGCTCTTAACAACCTACCTTAAATTAAATTACTAACCTAAAATATATATCAAAATGAGGAAAATAAGTCGTGTTTCTTTTAATCGTCTGTCGGATGGGGACGTATACCGGGCGGTGCCGTGCATCGTCTATCCTCCGAGCACGTTAAAGAACCATAGGAATCGAGTAGGGCACGGTTCCCGGAATCCTATGTATCTTTTCCCTCTCTTTGGAGCGGCTCTAAATAACCTATACTATTTTGATGTGTTAAACAACATTCAATTACATTTGATTGTTTACATGACAATCAGCATCCGATAGTTAGCGGTGTCCCGGTGTTTATGTTCTGTTCGCCATTTTTATATTTTAGCTATGGTCATGTGACAAATTATCCTACTTTCTTAGACGATGACAGAGGTCAATGTAATGGCCTACAGAGGTCAATGTAATGGCCTCTGGGAGAGGTAGTCAATAGTGCTCAATCTCGGTTAAAGTATGTTCTAAAAATAAATTGAAACGGTCAATGATTTCGGACATTACTTCCACGGTATATATGATACCCAAGTATATGTTTATTATGTACGACGTTTATAAGAAATACATGGTTAGGAACTTAGAATATCAGCTGTATTTTGGCGAGTTTAAAAAAAGTGATTAATGGTGAGTATTTATCACTTTTCGACACAAGCTAAAATACACCTGATCACACAGATTTATCCCTACTACCCGTAACGCAGTAACGCTTCTACAAATGTCTAACAATTAAAAAAACATTTTTGGATAAAAATTCTAAAAACAATTTACTTTTTTTCATGCAGCAGAATTTTACATTGAAAATGCTCCATCAAAAACAGCTTTCGCGAATGAAATTGTTATTTCTGAACCGATTTAGAAAAGTAAGGTATTCTTATTTACCACTACAAATACCTGCTTCACTGACAAATACAACTTATTTGGGTATTGAATTTTGTCTGAAAAGTAAAAAAAATAAACTTTGGCTGAAACAAGCGCCCAAAACAATAGGTACAGCGAACATCGTGTTGCGGGGCGCTGTTTACAATATACGAGTATGAACCCTATAACTGTTGTAACTGAAGTTGCTACCGATTATGTATAAAAACAGTAATTTATACGCGATACTGCAACATTCATCTCTTTCAAAATATTTATTTCTATTCAGGACCCACATCTTAGAAAAACCCTATGTGAGACTGTTAATTGAATTGAATGTTTAACGGCTCATCAACACAGTATAGGTTATTTAGAGCCGCACCAGAGAGAGGGGATACATAGGAATCCGGGAACCTGCCCTACTCTTATTATCGAATAGATTCCTATGGTTCTTTAACGTGCTCGGAGGATAGACCGATACACGGGGAGACTGTTAAAGCCAAATGCTTATTTTTCTATTTCAGTATGAGAATCGTATTCTTCATTAAAACAAGTATTTTGCATCACGGCTTTTGATAAAACAGTGCTAATGTTTTAACTAGCTACGGTCAAGCTTTTATTTGGTCAAGCTTTGTTCGGTCAAGCTTTGTTTGGTCAAGCTTTGTTTGAATGTTTATAAAAAATGAGAAAAATGATCCTATAGAAAGCACAGCACTCAAACACTGGAACGGGCAGAAGGCAAGTTAGATTAAATAGATTTTATGTGAGCATAACATCGCTATGTTCATGTCTGAAACAGTTAGACACGCTTAATAATCATGAGTTACTTTTTTAAAAATATTTTCTTGGGAAATATATTTGTTGTCGACATTTTGCCTTCAGCCATATTTTTGCGAGGCGATCTGAGACGGTACAAGAACTAAAAAAAAATGTATATCCTTAAGACAATAAAAAGAATAGATCTATAAGATGGAATAAGAATGTTTAAAATAAGTGTAAAATAAGTATATAATGCAAAATTATGTTCCTTTATCAACTAACAATGGTTTAAATGTGTATAGACGCTTTAACGCAACTATCACTTGCATATCATTCAAGTGCATTAACGCCCGGTCTTCGGCTCAAACAAGAAACTCAAGCAAAATATGTTAATACAATAATTTCTATTGACCTTTTTTTTTTAAAACAACAACAAAAAAACAAGAAATGTCACAGTAAGTGATTAATGCCCTCGAAGTGACCTTTGACCTGTAGCTGTGACCTTGACCTTGGAGCCACGGATCTGGATTTTGTAAGAGAGACGTCGTTTGGTTGTGGTGAGCACTTATGCTAAGTTATTTGAAAATCCGTCCAGGAATGCCAGAGTTATTGACCAGATACGATTTGACTTTTGACCTCTAAGTGTGACCTTGACCTTGTAGCCACGGTCCTGGATTTTGTGCGCGACAAGTCGTCTAGTTGTGGTGAGCACTTGTGCTAAGTTATTTGAAAATCCGTCCAGGAATGCCAGAGTTATTGACCGGACATGATTTGACCTTTGACCTCTAAGTGTGACCTTGACCTTGGGCTACAGACCTGGATTTTGTGCGCGACACATTGTCTTGTTATGGTGAGCACTTGTGCCAAGTTGTTTGAAAATCGTCCAGGAATGCCAGTTGTTGACCGGACACGATTTGACTTTTGACCTTTAAGTGTGACCGTGACCTTGGCGCCACGGACCTTGCTTTTATGAGCAAAATGTCGTCTAGTTGTGGTGAGCATTTGTGTTAAGTTATTTGAAAATCCGTCCAGGAATGCAAGAGTTATTGACCAGAAACGATTTGACCTTTGACCTCTAAGTGTGACCTTGACGTTGTAACCACGGACCAGGATTTTGTGCGCAACATGTCGTCTTGTTTTGGTGAGCACTTGCGCCAAGTTATTTGAAAATCCGTCCAGGAATGCCAGAGTTATTTTATTGACCGGACACGATTTGACTTTTGACCTCTAAGTGTGACCTTGACCTTGGAGCCACGGACTTGGATTGTGTGCGTGACACGTCGTCTTGTTGTGGTGAGCACTTTTGCCAAGTTATTTGAAAATCCGTCCAGGAATGCCAGAGTTATTGACCGGAAAATATTTGACCTTTGACCTCTAAGTGTGACCTTGACCTTGTAATAAGGGACCAGGATTTTGTGCGCAACATGTCGTCTTGTTTTGGTGAGCACTTGCAACCAGGGACCAGGATTTTGTGCGCAACGTGTCGTCTGGTTGTGGTGAGCATTTGTGCTAAGTTATTTGAAAATCCGTCCAGGAATGCCAGAGTTATTTTATTGACCGGACACAATTTGACTTTTGACCTCTAAGTGTGACCTTGACCTTGAAGCCACGGACCTGGAGTATGTGCGTGACACGTCGTCTTGTTATGGTGAGCACTTTTGCCAAGTTATTTAAAAATCCGTCCAGGAATGCCAGAGTTATTGACCGGACACGATTTGAGCTTTGACCTCTAAGTGTGACTTTGATCTTGAAGACTCGGACCTGGGTTTTGTGCGCGACACGTCGTCTTGTTGTCGTGAGCACTTTACCAAGTTATTTGAAAATCCGTTCAGGAATGCCAGAGTTATTGACCGGACACGATTTTACCTTTGACCTCTAAGTGTGACCTTGGCATTGAAGCCACGGACCTGGATTTTGTGCGCGACACGTCGTCTAGTTGTGGTGAGCAGTTTTGCCTAGTTATTTGAAAATCTGTTCATGAATGGCAAAGTTATTAACCGGACACGAAAGCACTTTGTTTTGACCTTTGACCTCTAAGTGTGACCTTGACCTTGGAGCCACGGACCTAAATTAGGTGCGTGACACGTCGTCTTGTTGTGGTGAGCAATTGTGATTTATTTGAAAATCCGTTCATTATTGTCAGAGTTATTAAGCGGACACGATTGTACAGACGAACTAACGGACAGACTGCGACTACTATATTCCACCCTTCGAGGGCATAAAAAACAACAACAAAAACAACAAAAAAACAATTGTTTTAATAGTTACTAATCAACATTGTAGACGCATAACAATTTATTTTGATGACGGATATGTATATTATATAACTATTAATGTTTATCGTCAAATAGATTCCATTGTCATTTATTGTAATGAAACATCTTTTTTAGATCAAAGTACATCACCGCAGGCCATATCACGCTCGTCTACAACTCATTTTTCATTTGATATCAGCCAAGCCGGAGTCATTATTAGAGTTCGGATGTACATTAAGATAAAAGTCTGATAACGTCCATTGTATACACAAATCATATTTTACACCGATAAATGTATACGCATTGATGTCTTTGTATATGGCGTAGCACTGATCAAACATAACAATGATCGAAGTCAGTTCTGCGTTCAACATTCGAATGCAGTTCAGCATTTTAATATTTTTTCTTTCGTAATGAAATCATTATAACATGCAACTGAGTCGATTAAAACAGCACTGTGCATACCATTACATACTTCAGACAACTTTGTTGACTTTTAACATTTAGCGGTTAACGGATTCCACTAAACGCTATATGTTAAATTTTATAATATTTAGCGTTTTGTAATTTTTAACATTTAGCGGAAGTTTTAACATTTAGCGCAATATTTTTTAACATTTAGCCATAATGCATTTGCTGGCACTGACACTTCAATAGGACATTCTCTATATAGAGTGTCCCCGTAAACAAACTAAGGATCTGTACAAATTTGTACTACACACACGCATACAAGCACTACGCATGGACGCACTTTAACACGCACACGGGCACACACGCACTCACGCACACACACACACACACGTTTATTTACTGGATATGACATGCATGTATTATTACGAAGAATGCATGCCCCATCTGTACTATTCTATAACAGCCATATACCCGACATCGTGTTGTAAATCTACATATTCTATACTTAAATCGCATGGCTCCTTGCAGGCTTGTCTTTATTTGTAATTTTATGTTTACTAACTAATAGCTGATGCGGGTCTGTTGCATGGGGGTGGGTAGTGGGGAGGGATGGACGGGGGCAAAGAGAGAGAGATAGAATTTGTATATATAACTGTACAACACTGTTAGATATAGGAACATGGCGTTATTCAACTTTATGTATAGCTTAGATAATATTTAATATAACAATGTTTTTAAGGAACACATACTGTAATCGGGCCTCAATTTATAAAATCGAGCTAATCAGTCAATGAGCGTGTTAGAGAGTGAACAAGAAAAAGTTGATGGAAAGCATCAATTCGCTAGTAAGGATGTTGTTGTTGTTGTTTATCTTGAACTTGATGAGAAAACCGAAAAAAAAATCCAAAAATTTAAACTCTGCTTTGCCGTTCTGCCCCCAAGCAATCTCCAGCGAAATAAAACCCGATATCCCCGTTCAGGCTGATAGAAACATAGCGAAAGTTTATCTAGACGAAATACAACGGTATTTCGATTCAAGTTAAGGATTTTGGAATCGTTTAGTGATTTTAATATAGTTTTGAACTTGAGCAAATAGAATATGATTTTCCTCATCCGTTAGTTGGTCGATGTTTGCGATGACTTAAGGGATGAAATATACGAGTGTCTGAAAACAATTTTCCGTCGTTCATTTCTAAAAATTACACTCCTACACAAATAATGCTCAACATCTTCAACACCATCACCACATATACAATAGGGATTATCCCTCAAATGATAAAGATAGAGATCAGCGTTTAAATTGCAGCAATTGTTTCGCAAACGCGCATGTATAACTGAAAGGTATCTATTACCCAGTATGTAGTATTGAGGTACTATCTGTGGTTTAAAGTAATTCTTAAGTCTAGTTTAAAAACTCGAAAGCGTTGGTGCTTCGCGAATGTTAATATCAAGTTCGTTCCAAAGTTTTAGAGATGACGGTAAGACTGATCTAGAAAACAATTATGTTCTTTTAGGTAAAGTAACAAAGTTGGAACTGTTTCTCAAGTAATAAAGATTCGATTCTGCAATAGTTGCGGGGAATATTTCATTCAAGTAACTCGGTAAATCTCCATTTTTAAACTTATAGGTAAGTATCAACTTTTGGATATTCTTCTATCGGACAGAGAGACCCAACCAATTTCAGTTAACAATTTGTGGATAAAGACAGAACGAGTCAGGCCAGTAACTATTTGCGCGGCTTCATATTGTATTTTTTCTAAATTTTCTTTTTCCTAATTCGTACAACTATCCCACACTATAGCCGCGTATTCTAAAATAGGTCGAAGGTAAGATTTATATATTTCATTAAGCGTTTGACGTTTTAATTTAAATTTCATTAATTTCATTGAACCTAGAACCTTAGAGGAAGATGTTACAATATTTGAAATGTGTTGATGCCAGGACCCATTATGACTGGGTTACTCCCAGATGTTTATGATGGTCAACAAAGTAAGCTGAGTCTTTTCAAATATCAAAGACGGACGGTTTCTGTTTGCAAGTGAAAAAAACATGACTTCAGTTTTTGATGGATTAAATTTTACTAGCCATCGCTTTGACCAATTCGATATTTTACGCAGGTCGTCATTAATTATAGTTTCCATGTAATCTATGTCGGATGTAGATACCGCAATAGAGCTGTCATCAGCAAATAACCTTGTCGTACTAAGCAATGTATCGGCTATGTCGTTCATATAAATTAAAAAACAATAATGGTCCTAGGACAGAGCCTTGGGGTACGCCGGTATTTGGAGTTTTTATTGCAGAAAAAAAAGAACCAACGAAAACTCTTTGTTTACGATCAGTTATAAAATTATTTATCCAATTAATAAGGTTGCCTGAAATGCCATGTTGTCGGAGTTTAAAAATTAAAGCTGCGTGCCAGATGCGATCGATATATAAAAAAAATACCATACATGTAAATTTGTTTTCGTCAATCGCTTTGCATATTTGATTATAAATATCAATTAGTTGGTAAACTGTTGAGAGACCAGGTAAGAAACCAGACTGAAAACAAAAATATGTTTGAATATCACGCGTTCCATAACTTTTCCAACGCAACTAATTAACGATATTGGTCTATAATTTGATGGTAAATCTTTTTCGCCTGATTTAAACAGTGGCATAATAGACCGTGAGCCATACACTTTTTTGTTACCATCTCAAGGGACAAATTCTTACTAGTACCATGTTATTGAGTACCTTGTAGAGAAAAAAAAATCCATGATAGCAGTGTGAACAGGGTAGCTGATTCCTGTTATTAGAGTTATCTCCACCTTTTGAGCAAAACTCTTGTTTCTTTAAAAATTCGTTTTCGCTGAAACTAGAAGAGCTACAGGTCTAATATTTTGCAAGTATTATACATATAGGGTCCTCTACCAAATATTTATAAAATGGTGACACGAGGGTCAAATATGGCCCAGCCCCGGGGGTAACTTTTTTTCATACAGTTATATAGGAAATCTTTGAACATAAATAATTTTCTCTAAAACTGTAAGAGCTAGAGATCCCATATTATGCATGAAGCATAAGCTTATGGTCCACTAGCAAGTTTGTTAAAATGTTGACCCTGGGGTCATATCTGGCTCCGGCCCAGGGGTCATATATTTCCATAGAGTCATATAGAAACATCTTTAAAAAATCTCTTCTTTAAAAAAACAAAAGAGCCAGAGGTCTATTATTTTGCATATTGTACAAGCTTATGGTTCTCTACCACTTTTGTTCAAATCGTGACTCTGTGTCCAACTCTGGCCCGGTTCTGGGGTTATTGAATTGAACTGGGGTTTAAGGCGCACCAACACATGAAAGGTTATATGGCGCCTAACAGGCATGAACATGCCAGGCTCATCCTACATGTACATCGAGATAAATATGGAAAATGGGCCTAGGACCTTCTCACCCTGAACTGCAGAGTTGCTGCAAATTCTATTGTAGACACTCCATTTACGCTGTAGCCACGTTTATTGTTTTCTGCCACTGCTCTTAGTGATGTGAGCGGGATGGCACCTGAAACAATGCAGGGGTCATGATGAAGAC
>JAWPHD010024475.1:0-19100 GCA_037043455.1 Cyrtodaria siliqua | reverse complement strand
CACACTTGATATTTCAGTTAGGTAACTTGACAAATTAAAGGGGTTGATGCACTATTTACAAACAAGGTTTATTTTAAAGGGCTCTGAAAAACTTGAAAAAAAGACTGAAATAATTATCAAACTGCCATGAAAAATAAAGAAGATATAACCTTTTGAAAACTTGCAAGGAAACATAAATGGGGGCGGCCATCTTTGCATGATGACTTCATCGCACCTTTTAACCATATATGGCAACAATTTAAACATTTTACATCTGTATATTTATTTATAATCAATTTGCATTGGTTTTCTTTGCTTTAAAATACATTTTGTATAATGCCATATATGGTAAAAAGGCGCGTTGACGTCATCGTTCAAAGATGGCCGCCTCCATTTATGTTCTTTGCCAATTTTCAAAAGGTCACATCTCCTTTATCTTTCAGCTTTTTTCAAGTTTTCAGAGCCCTTTCAAATAAATCGTGTTTGAAAACATTGCATCAACCTCTTTAACGAAATCACATATATTGCTGAATTACGCATTTCGTTAAGCCACTGCAGGAACCAGGGAGTAAGTATGCCCTTAGGTGTTAATTGTAAATTCAGTCAGTGCATTACACTTTGGACATATCTGGGACGAAAATGTAACAGAGTCCTGATTACACGGATGACCCTACTGATTCGACACTTGTATATATTCCTCTGACTAGGGAGCGTAACAGGACCAATTCGGGAAATAGCCGATAAACTGTGAAAATATAGCTGATAAATCATGAACATTTTGTTTTGATGGAAAATCCGGAGATTGTACACTTAAATCGGAGATCCGGGGAGCGACTGAAAAATTCGGAGAATCCGGATTTTATCCGGAGATTTGACAGGCCTGTGCCAACAAATTTACATAACGCATGAATGAATGCACTTAGCGTTCCCCAATTCTCCAATAGAACAATAAAAATATCAACACAGGCCTGCCAAATCGCCAGATAAAATCCTGAGAATCCGGATTTTTCAGTCGCTCTCCGGATCTCCGGTTTTAAGTGTACCATCTCCGGATTTTCCATCAAATCAAAATGCTCATAATGTATTTTCACAGTTTATCAGCTATTTCGCGAATTGTTCCTGTTACGCTTCCTTTTCAGAGGAGTATTCACAGTGTCGAATCAATATGGGGTCATCCATGTAGGTATTATACCACTAATTATTTTTCCCATAGACACCAATGTTAAAGTGTCACATATCAATGATTTGCTGCACATTCAACTCAACTATGGATAATGCAGCAGTGTAATGTTCATATAGAAAACTAATTTTCCACTTGAAAAATCACCAGGAAAGGTGGTGTCACAAGACATGTAAGAAAGTTCTTGTTTGTTTACTAAACAGGTCAAGGGTACAGCTGTTTTGATTTATTGACTATTTTCATTGCTCACAAAGTGTAAGCATAGAGTCGATATTCGAAAATGTTCATCAGTGATCCAGTAAAACTTATAAATACGCTTCTTATATATACAACCATAAAATCGAGTTCTCCCCTACTTATAATGCCCGTTTTCATAAAAAAAGGAGGGATTACTTTTTATTATAGGAACTACACCTCGGAGGCTTACATGTAATTAGTGGTGGTAAACCTATAGGAGAAAAAAACGTGTTCAGATGTTTTTTAAATGAGGATTTTGTTGTGTCATTTTCATAACAAGCTTTAAAACACCTACTCCATGCAAATCGAATGATTATTTGCGGAGATATGGTCTTGTGAATACCAAGGACAATAGTCTGAAATCGACAAAAGTCAGAGATTTTTTTTTTTAACTTTTACACTATCTGAATTGTCTTACCAAAGGGCATTTCTTGTCAATACACCATATTAAATAAATCAAATGTTTAGAACAGTCAATGGACATTAATAAAATATGCATTTTAGGTACATTTAGGACGATAAATATGCCAATTTATGTCTATTTTCATGCCAAAATTTATTTTTTAAGCAAATTCTTCAAAATTGGTGGTACCATACCTTATTATAGTAGCGAATACGAGCTTAGTAATGTCATAAATACCGCTAAAATCAAAATTGATACTAGCTTAACGCTACCATGTCGAATTTTAATGATAAGGAATAATATTTTACCTTTTACACAGTCTTCATTTTTCACAGTATCCTTTTTTTAGTGGGGTAGAGGAAAGATTTAGTGGTTTCTTGCCTACCAAACCTGTTGCCATGCAGATTTAATAGATGTAAACATATTGCACACATGCAACCCTACATGTTTATACCAAAAAATATAGTTCAGTTGCAAGCACTTCACAAACACGTCATTTTAAGCAGCACGAAAGAAAATGAAACTCAAAATAACGGCTTTTATAAACAAAATTGGACTAAAAACGCTCAAAACCTATGCAAAAACAATGGAAAACTTATTTCTGAGCTTATTTTACCAATTGTTTTCGGAAAAGTGTCCCTAGGTACGAATCTAAACGAGCCCTACGTATCTCTTATAGGTATTATACCACTAATTATTTTTCCCGTAGACACCAATGTTAAAGTGTCACATATTAATGATTTGCTGCAAATTCAACTCTAGTATGGATAATGCAACAATGTAATGTTCATATAGAAAACTAATTTTCCACTTGAAAAATCACCAGAAAAGGTAGGATCACAAGACATGTAAGAAAGTTCTTGTTTGTTTACTAAGCAGGTCAAGGGTACAGCTGTTTTCATTGATTAACTGTTTTCATTGCTCACAAAGTGTAAATGTTCATCAGTGATCCAGTAAAACTTATTAATACGCTTCTTATACATACAACCACAAAGTCGAATAGAAATCGACAGTTCTCCATTACTTATAATGCCCGTTTTCATCAAAAAAGGAGGGATTAGTTTTTATTATAGGAACTACATTCGAAAGGAGGGATTACTTTTTATTATAGGAACTACATTCGAAAATCGAATATAAATGGGCAGTTCTTCTCACCTACTTATAATGCCCGTTTTCATCAAAAAAGGAGGGATTACTTTTTATTATAGGAACTACATTCGAACTACACCTCGGAGGCTTACATGTATTTAGTGGTGGTAAACCTGTAATTCAATTTTCAAATTCAACCAGATGGACACAATATGAGACTGATGCGTTATACCAACTACATAGCTGTAATGCACTGAATGAATATACAGTTAACACCTAATCACAAAAAAGCATGTCATTCTTAACTTCTTTAATTGGTCAACCTAATTGAAATAGCAAGTGTAAGGAACTAGCAACTCCTTGTGTATGGTATCACTACATTACAGCTTTAAATTTCAAATCTCAGGATTTTGAGTTAAAAAGTTTTGGCAGGCCTGTCAACATCATCTGACATCATTTTATATTTGACACGCCGCGGACTTCGGATAAACTGAACTCAAAAATGATTTAAAAAGCAAAGTTTGCCTTTTGTATACACAGCAAACACACATACACGTGCGCGCACACGCACACAGCGCGCTTACCTACGCAGACACGCACGCAAACTGACATATAATAAAACGAATAAAACTTCTAAAAGCAAATAATACATTTACATGTGGTGTACGATCAGGGTCATGAAAATGTCGTGTGGGGGGGGGGGGGGGAGGGGGATGGGGGCGGGGTGGGGCGGTGGGGCTAACACATATAAAACACGCCGACATTAAAATATTTTTAGATCTTAATCCCGAAGTGGATATATTCTGTATACAAGAAACAAAATTTAGCCAAAATAATATTAAAGCTATTCCTGGATTCTGGCATGAATTGATACATTTTAATAAAAAGGATATAACGGGTGGGGGGCTGGCCGTATAGTTTAAAAATTACATTAATTATGAAGTTATAGATATTGCCATTCCAATTGATACAGATAATGATACTACTATCGAAGTTCAATTATTTTAAATATTTTTTAAAGACTACCCTTTTTTATTGTCTAATATATACTCCAGAAATTGTGATACAAGCTCGCTAAAACAAATCACAAATAAAATACAGGAACATCAAACAAACAATGTATTACTTACGGGTGACTTTAATGCCCACCATCAGGCTTGGGATCTGATCAATCAAATAAAAAAGGCAAAGATGTATTAACATGGATTGATGATAACAACTTTTTTTCTTTTAAATGATGGATCGCCTACGCGTTTATGTAAAAGTACGGGCAGCCTTACCAACATCGACCTTTCCTTATGTTCAATTCCACTGTCTTTAACAACCCATTGGTCCGTGCTAAATGGCAACTGGGGTTCAGACCATTTCCCCATCTTTATTGCTATCCAGTTGTCATCTGCAAAAATCTCTCATGAATACTATAATCAAGATAAATTTAACTACAATAAAGCTGATTGGGACCTATTATATCTTACGTCAAAAACTTAAACCAGAAGATCTTGTCTTTGAAGACATTAATTCTTTTAATAATAACATAACTGATGCAATATTAAATGTAGTCCATCAAAGTGTCCAAATGTACAACAATATGCCCAGGAAAAAAAATGTCCCATGGTGGAATTCTGCATGCAAAGAAGCAGTTAATAAACGGAAGTATATGCTCAATAGACTAAAAAAAAGATCCACACGAAGGTAATTTAAAAATGTTTAACGAAGCAGAACAAGAATCAAAAACAATTATAGCTCAAGCAAAGAAAAACAATCGGGAGGAATTTATATCTACTTGTTCCATGAAATAAAATAATACCAAAGCATTTTGGGATAAAATTAATAGAATTAGAGGTAACTTATTTTCTGCCATCCCTTTACTAAAGACAAACTTACAATATGCCACCACTAATAAAGCCAATTTATTTGCGAAACATTCTTCCCAAGTCTCTAGTAAAACAAATCTCAATGAAACTACTAATGAATACTAAAGTAACTTCGAAGATAATTTCAAGGCTAAAATAAATGAAGCAGATGATGATGCATTCAACCATTTACTCAATATACCTTTTTCTTTATTCGAATTGAAAGAAGCCATAAACACCAGAAAGAACTCCGCCGTGGGACCTGATCAAATATCATACGTTTTATTCAAACACATGCCTGACTCCACTCTTCATATTTGGCTTTCCCTTTATAACAAAATTTGGTCCTCCAAATATTATCCCATTTTTGGAGACTGGCCTGCGTTATCCCAATATTTAAACCTAATAAATATATCAATGACCCCAAATCCTATCGCCCTATAAGTCTTACTTCCCATCCTAGTAAACTAATGGAATTCATGGTCAAAACCCGCCTTGAATAATTCCTAGAATCAAAGAATTTAGAAAGGGTCGAAGCACTAAAGATCAATTGGCTGGACTCCAACACGACATAATTTTTGCCTAAAACATCGGCCATTCTGTATTAGCTATCTTTCTCGATTTACAGGCAGCTTTTGATCTTGCCTGGAACATCGGCATCCTTTCTAAATTATATGACCTCGGAATAAGAGGAAATTGCTTTTATTTTATCAAGGCTTTCCTTCAGGATATGAAGATTGTAGTCAAAGTTGGCGACTCGTTTTCAAATGAGGAAACGCTCGAGAGAGAAACGTCCCAAGGTTCTTTTATCTCCCTCTTCTTTGTAATGTGTTAATTAATGATCTCCCTGCTATTTTAATAGACTCTGGCATGGAAATTAGCCAGTTTGCTGACGACAGCTGTACATGGATTACTGGGAAAAACTTAAACTATCTTCAGAAAAAAGAACAAAAAGGGTTAAATTTAATTTGGGAATGGGCAAATAAATGGGGATTTAAGTTATCGCCAAACAAAACTGTTGGCATGTTTGGTAATTCCTCTTGTGATACCGTAGATCTATATCTAGGGGATACCAAAATTGTATTTTGTAAAACTGTTACCTTTTTAGGCCTCATTTGGGATCGTCGTTTAAATTTCTCTGCACATATTTATAATCTAATAGCCAAATGTGAAAAAGACATTAATTTATTACGTATGCTGCAAGGAACAGATTTTGGTTCCGATAGAAAAAGAGTAATTGTCTTATATAAAACCCTCATTAGATCTAACATTGATTATAGTTCCCATGTGTATTCATGTGCTGCTCCGTCTCTACTTAATAAACTGGATATTATTCAAAATAAGGCATTGATTAAAGCACTAAGGGCGATAAATAGCACGCCTAAACATTTATTAGAACATGAGGCGGGAGTATTACCACTCCATTTACATAGAGAGGAGCAGTTGCTGCGGTTCTGGGCCAGGACCCAAACAAAAAGATCACAAAATCCTGTAAATGATATTATTATAAATACATACTATAAAAATAAATTTCGTAATAAGCCTAAACCTTTCGGTACAGAAACACGAAACTTGACAGAGGAATATAAATTAAATAAGATCATCATAGCAGATTTTAATATTAGAGACATGCCACCATGGACTCTAGCTTTACCAAAAGTTGATACTTCTCTTTCAAATATTATTAACAACCAGGACAATCAATCCATTATAAAACAAGCTTGTATGGAACATATTGATAACAAGTATAACTGTCATGTAAACATTTCTACGGATGGGTCAAAGGACCCTGGCACAGGACGCGTGGCATCTGCCTTTGTAATCCCGTCTCAAAACATTAGCAAAATTATTCGAATCTCTGATGGTCTATTCATTTTTACTGCCGATCTGATTGCAATAACTAAGTCCATTAAATGGATTTTCAAATAAAACTATTAAATCAGTTATTTTCTCCGATTCCTTTTCCAGCCTTACCGCCATTAAAGATAGAAAAAGCAAATCTAGACCGGATCTAATTTCCGACATATTCGCATTACTTAATGACTGTAACTTACTGGGTTTATCCATTAATTTAGAATGGTGCCCAGCCCATGTAAATATTTCCGGCAATGAAAATGCCGACCTAGCTTTTAAAGCTGGATTGGACCACCCTTTTATTGATAAACAGGTAGCATTTGGACCCTCAGAGGTTTATTCATGTATCCGTAAAACAATTAATGTTAAACTAAATCATTACCTAACTAATCAGACAAATAAATTCAACTCTTTTACTAGTCTTAGCCATAACTTTAGAAATCATGACCTGTTTTCGGGCAATACAATCCTTACTAAAACTATAACCAGATTTAGAATGGGATAAAACTTACTACCTGCGAGTCTAGGAAGCCACATCATTAATGATCTTTCCAAAAACTGTCCTTCCTGCTCGGCCCCATATACCACTGAACACTTTCTTCTTGAATGCAGTCAGCTCGACACAAAACGGGACGAATTAAAATCTAGCAGATTTCAATCCCTCTAAACCTTAATAATTTACTCGATCCCGAAAAAAGACACAAACTATTGGTTTTCAGCACTCTTTGTGACTATATTAAAGCCACCCACTTCGAAAAGAAAATCTAAATATTTTATTATCTCAGTTCCCCCATCTTTTAACAATATCCTACAGCATAACCCCCATTGTTTAAAAGTTATAAACTACTTATGACATTACTGAACATATCCCATATTTACAATATCTCCCAATTTCCATATAATACCCAATATTTAGTGAGTAAATCGGTCTTAATACTTTTGAGGGAGACATGGGATGTGCTTGTAATTTTAGGCATCCTAGGTGTCCCTCAATTGCTATAGAATACCTTCCTCAATAGGTGATATACCTCCTTCATGTGCATATAAGGTAATAAGATCACTCCACTTATATTAGTGTGGAAAACAATTCAATAATTGATATAGGTATAACATGGGACTGATCCGGTGGACGCGTTTGGGCGATTTCTGAGTCTGATGACAACGCAGGCACAACGGTCCAGGATTAGTCACATACTCTCATATATATAATGTAATAAAACTGTTTGACAGCCCAGTGGATCAGCTTGTAAGTTTTGTCTGCTGGGCTCGAAAACATTGACATTATTGAGTATATTCCATATCTACCACATCTCCCAAGTTCCATATAATACCCAATATTTAGTGAGTAAATTTGTCTGAATTGTTTGTCATTTAGTTAGACGGTCGTTGAACTAGCTTTCTATCTGGTAATCAATACGGAGTTTTCTAAATTATATTGATTGGGTTACTTTAATGCGAATTTAGGTTACTGTTCTTGGCTAGCCTAGACGGTCGTAGTACTGGCTTTCTAGTACAGACCAACGACATAACTATTTTCTGCATGTATACGCGTATATTTAAAGTCATCATTTTGTTTTCTCTTGTTCAATACACCCATCTTTTAAACATATCCTGCAGCATAACCCACATTGTATAAAATGTATAAACTACCCATTCCCATATCATATCCCATATTTGCTATACACCTCCTCAATAGGAGATATACCTCCTTCATGTACCGGTAATAAGATATATCTTGTCTTTTCATTTAACTATCTTTGGAAGGAAATAATCCACCTATGCTTTCAATATATCTAAATCCCGCTCTAAACATTTTTATATCTATGTAGTAATATATTGGATAAAGAGTGAGTGGATGTCACATATGTTAACAGTACACTTAAACATAGAATACCCCATTGCGCACATTAATATCTCCGACAAAAACTTAGTTGTATATACACATTTTTAGATCACCTGAGCCGAAGGTTCAATGTGATCTATTGGGATCACTATTTATCCGTCGTCCGTCGTCCGTCCGTCGTCCGTCGTTAACTTTTGCTTCAAACGTCTTCTCCTCAGAAACCGCTTGGCTAATTTTGACCACACTTCACATGGATGATCCTTAGATGAATGCTTTTTAGATTTGTTAAAATTAGGTCAGCACGACATCCAAAATGGCCGCCATTTTTATATATAGTCGAAACATTAAAACATCTTCTCAAGAATCGCCAGACAGATTTCGACAGTTTTTCTTTTAAAATGACCGTCAACGGCTAGACTATCACGTATGTTCAAATATAGTCCCCGGGGTCAAAAATGGCCGTGCCCCGGGGGTCCAAAGTTTGTATATTGAGATTTTGCATGTTTTTCATAGACTTATATAGGATTTTTTTTTTAAAAATCTTCTTTGCTGAAACCACAAGGCACAGAGCTCTCATGTATTACACGTAGCAGCTTATGGTCCTATACTAAGTTTGTTCAAATGGTGACCCGCGGGTCACAATTTTACATAGACTTATATAGGAAAAACATTAAAAAATCTTCTTCTCTGGAACTACAAGAGCCAGATGTTTAATATTTTGCATTTACTATAAGCTCATGGTCCTTTACCAAGTTTGTTCAAATGGTGACCCTGGGGTCACATTGGCCCGACCACAGGGGCCACATGTTTTACATAGACTTGTATAGGGAAAAACTTAAGAAATCATCTTCTCTGAAACTGCAAGAACCAGAGGTTTAATATTTTGCATTTGCTATAAGCTTATAGTCCTCTACCAAGTTTTTCAAATGGTGATCCTGGGGTCACATTTGGCCCCGCCCTAGAGGTCACATGTTTTACATGTTTTACAAAGACTTACATAGGGAAATGTTCAAAAATCTTCTTCTCAGAAACAGCTTGACCAAACTTCACATGCATGATCCATAGGTGAATGTTTTTCAAATTTACTAAAATTAGGTAAACACGGCATCCAAGATGGCCGCCATAGAAAAATCTTTTAATTACTTCTTGTACTCTTGGAAGCTATTTAAAGGCCGTGGGTTCATATCCCATTGGATTTCTTTTTTATTATTATTATTTCCTGTTTTTCTTTTTAATTTTTCTAAAGTTGGTACAGTATATACATATTTTACATGTTTTTAGGTTTGGTGCACCCTAGAACCGGTTTAAACCCCCAGTGGCCTTTGTTGCCATTGACCGTTCCAAGGCGGTAGCTCTATTGTCAACCCTTTTGTGCTTGTGATGTCGTTTGCATTTTGTATTACTTTTGCCTTCTCGTTTGTTCTTGTCATTTCTTGACAGATGATAACGTTAAAATAATCTCCTTAGAATAATTATAAATAGAGAATAATCAACAGTTTCAGTGTGATACGGAAAATACGTCACGAGAACACTCGTGTTGGTTGAAAGCAATAGCAATCTACAGTACCATTTAATACAAAAATGGTTAGAAAGTAGTTCCGGCAAAGTGATATCGTCACACCAGTGATGATATAGAAAAATAATATCGTCACTGGTGTGACGATATCACATTTGTCTGATACTATAAATATGTCACTGATAAATCCATATAAATCACTAATAGGTATATAATAAATAAAATAATCTACCTAGAAACGCTCGCCAAAAGGCCTTGTGCCATAGGGCGAGCAAAAATAAAACCTTATAGTAGTAGATCAGGGTCATACTTATTTCATTATCAGGCTCGTAGCTACATTGAGGTACACCGAGGCAGTTGCCTCGTATGAATTTTAAAAATGAACATACTTTACGTAAAACAACTAACATATCGATATATTATCAATCGTTGACAAAATATGTCATGCTTAAAACTTAAAACATTGTCCAGGAAATGCAACACAATGCGGTAAATCAAAACAAAATCCAGGGCGGAGAGGTAGGTTAGTGCCGCCGGACGCCAAAATAAGGGATTTGCCTCGGTTAAATTTCAGAGCTGGCTACAAGCCTGATTAGATAAATTTATGTTTTAAGTTCAAAGGACTTTCGTTCATATGTCTCCGCGTAATATATGATTTATAGAGTATGGGAGCATGGGTCTCAACTCGGCGACATTAGGCACAGGCCTAATAATGCGTTCACTTCTAATTATTACCCCCACTGTGTGGTGGGGAGACATATTGTTTTGTGCTGTCTGCCGCCTGTATGTATGTCACACACTTTGTCTGGGCTAGTTCTCCTGATCCCCTGGCCGAATTTCAACGAAACTTGGCAGGAATGATATTATCAAACCTAATTCCGCATATCGTCGCCACGGAAGAACCTTTGTGTAAACTGCTGACGCGTTAGTTTGTCAAACGCTAGGGTATTATCCTGCCTATTAGGTAATACCCCGCCTTTGCCAACAGCGGCCGGTATAAATATTCATGACGTGATCAGTAATTGACAGATTTTGACAGATTTTAAATCATTGGACGAAACCGTTGTCCCAATATTGTCATTATCTACTCAAATGACTTTTAAATCATTGCACGAAACATTTAGTCCAATATTGTCATCATCTACTTATACATAAGTATTCAAATGGCTATTTACGTTTTAAACTTCGGTGGCATATAGTAGTCGCACCGTCCATCCGTCCGTAAGTCGGTCGGTCCGTCCGTCCTTCCGTCCGCCCATCTGTACAACCGTGTCCGGTCAATAACTCTGGCATTCCTGGACGGATTTTCATATAACTTGGCTCCAGATCCTGCCTTCAAGGTCAAGGTCACACTTAGAGGTCAAAGGTCACTTCATGGGCATTTGTCACTTACAGTGATGTTCTTGTTAAATAATGTAGTACATACATCGAACTGTTTTATATAGTTAAAAAATATAAATAAATACGGAAACAAATATCCAACTGTATTTGTGAGGAAGAGATTTTACAATTTCGGCAGTTGAGAATGCGATGGGGGAAAAATACTAACAGAGGCTCATGACAGCCATCGGTGTTTGTTAACAGCGTAATCATGGTAATATACGCCTAAAAATCATAACATGTGTATTTACATGTTGCTGGCGTTAACATGACACATATATTAGTTGAACAAGTATATATTTTTTTTCATGGCATTGAAGTAAAATGAAATATATCAAAAATGTAAAAGAAAAACAAATGTTCTGACCTTCGCCCACCCCGCGCCAATCTCTCTCTCTCTCTCTCTCTCGCTCTCTCTGTGCTCTCTCTCTCTCTCTCTCTCTCTCTCTGTGTGTGTGTGTGTGTGTGTGTGTGTGTGTGTGTGTGTGTGTTTATTCGACGAGCTTAGGGGTTAAAAAAATAACAGTAATTGTCTTAGAGATACGTGGTATTAACAGTTCGTCATTAGCAGTCACAGAGGTGTTTTCTTTTCAATAATTTTTAAAACTTCGCAATTCATATGACCATTCACAGCCTATTTTGATATCATTTAATTAGTAGATGCATAATGTTTTACATATTCTCTTTTAATACACCAAGTATATGTTTCGCCTGACGGGTTAATATTAAGGTACACTAGGTATCCATCATTGTCCCGGTTATCGACTATATTAGGTACGTCTTTTCTATTTCTCAAGCTATTCTAAATATAAATTAGTGCAGAATTTGCCAGATAAATCATAACCGATTTTCTGTAGAAACAATTTAGAAACAGAAATGTGATAAATAAAACGGAACAACGTATTGAATTTTTCTATAGGGAATTTTTTTAATTGACATTTTTCCAAATATTACTTGAACATTTCGTCCACTTTTCCATTCAAACAAATTAAGAATAACTTTCCAAATGATGCTTTCTCTACCCCTACGGCACTTCTATGTCTTGATTGCTTTTAAAACGAATAATAATAAAAGAATGACCTTATTGTCAAATATATTCAGCAATTTCTTCGTGTCAAACATCAAATAGTATTAAACCAGGAATCCGTTATACCATATTCATATATTCTTTTGATACCACCTTTCGATATATCATTCTTTGTACAAACATGTATTTTACTGTCATTTATATAATCAGAAATGTATGTTGTCAAAACGACTGGAATGGTTGATACCATTTCAGCTTAGGTATTAAACCAGGAATATTTCCTGTATGCCTGTGAACAATCCTTATACATAAGACAACCTAGTTTTCTACCTTTATTTTATCAGAAATATTTTCTTGTCAAAATCAAGATTTGTACTCGATTGGTTGACATCACTTAAAATTAGTCATTTAATCAGAAACAAGTCCTAAAATGACATATTTTCTTCATATACGCCTGTGGCCATTCCTCGAGCAATACATATATTTTTTCCTGTCATGGAAATAGTTTTACTGGAAACCGAAATGTTATATTGTCAAAAAAAAAAAGATTTCGACTCAAATGGTTGACATCTTTTAAAATTAGGTATTTAACCAGGAATAAAATGACATATATTTTCATCCTGAACCACGGTGACCATTCCTCATACAATATAGATATAAAACTCGAAGAGAAAAAGTAGCATTCAAGGACTACAGTCAACCACAAACACACACAGAAACAAAGAACAATTTTAAAGATGAATAAAATGCCAAATAAGACAGGACAAACACAAAATGGTTGACAGTAGGGCTACCGCCTTTGGACGGTCAGTGTCAAAATAGGCCGCTGGGGGTTTAAACCAGGTTCTCGGGTGCAACGCCAAACTTCCCACTTACTCTACTGTCAACCCAAGAAAACTTGACAGTGTAAATAAAGAAACAACCGCCATGAACTATTCTCTAACCAACAAGGCAGCATTTATAGGTAATATAAGCAAAACACAAAGATGCTCGTGTATATATCAATACAAAAAAAATAGCCTAGAAAGACACAAAGAAGGTACTCAATGACTTGGCAGAAGCCAGAGCAACAAGATAATAAACCATTGAGGGCACGACAAGACAAGACAAGACTGCAGACAAATATCAAACGTCACTGTCCTTTTGTACTTTAGGTAGACGTCATCAAAACACAACATATTTTCCGCTGACCCATATGGTTTTCGTTCCTTTCACACTGTAATATTATATATAAGTATACAGTCGAACCAAGGGGTCATCTTCATCTTCATCTTTCCTCTCACCCATATGGTTTAAGCTGAAAATCAAGATTCCTACTCCAGTGGTTGACATCATTTAATGTCATGTATTGAGCCAAGAACAGGTCACAGAATAATTTAAATCTTCATATACGTCTGCGACCATTTTTCATACAAAGCACAACCTATTTTCCTCTCACCCATACGATTATAGATGAAAATGAAGATTCAGACTCCATGGGTTGACATTATTTAATGTCATGTATTGAGCCAAGAATAGGTCACAAAATAATTTAGATCTTCTTCATGTACGTCTGTGACCATTCCTCATAAAAAACACAACCTATTTTCTTCTCACCCATATGTTTATAGTTGAAATTCAAGATTCCGACTTCAGTGGTTGACATCATTTAATGTCATGTATTGAGCCAAGAATAGGTCACAGAATAATTTAAATCTTTTTCGTGTACGTCTGCGACTATTTCTCATACAAAACTCATTCGATTTTCCTGCCACCCATATGGTTTAAGATGAAAATCAAGATTCCTACTCCAGTGGTTGACATCATTTAATGTCATGTATTGAGCCAAGAATAGGTCACAAAATAATTTAAATCTTCATATACGTCTGCGACCATTGCTCATACAAAGCACAACCTATTTTCCTCTCACCCATACGATTATAGATGAAAATGAAGATTCAGACTCCATGGGTTGACATTATTTAATGTCATGTATTGAGCCAAGAATAGGTCACAAAATAATTTAGATCTTCTTCATGTACGTCTGTGACCATTCCTCATAAAAAACACAACCTATTTTCTTCTCACCCATATGTTTATAGTTGAAATTCAAGATTCCGACTTCAGTGGTTGACATCATTTAATGTCATGTATTGAGCCAAGAATAGGTCACAGAATAATTTAAATCTTTTTCGTGTACGTCTGCGACTATTTCTCATACAAAACTCATTCGATTTTCCTGCCACCCATATGGTTTAAGATGAAAATCAAGATTCCTACTCCAGTGGTTGACAGCATTTAATGTCATGTATTGAGGCAAGAATAGGTCACAGAATAATTTAAATCTTCTTCGTGTACGTCTGCGACCTTTCCTCATACAAAACACAACCTATTTTCCTCTCACCCAAATGTTTATAGTTGAACATCAAGATTCCGACTTCAGTGGTTGACATCATTTATTGTCATGTACTGAGCCAAGAATAGGTCACAGAATAATTTAAATCTTCTTCATATACGTCTGCGACCATTCCTCATACAAAACACAACCTATCTTTTTCTCACCCATATGAGTATATATGAAAATGAAGATTCAGACTCCAGGGGTTGACATCATTTAATGTCATGTATTGAGCGAGGAATAAGTCACAGAATAATTAAAATTTTCTTCATGTATTTCTGTGACCATATCCTCATACAAAACTCAGCCTGTTTTCCTCTCACCCATATGGTTATAGTTGAACATCAGGATTCCGACTCCAGGGATTGACATCATATAATGTCATGTATTGAGCCAGGAGTAAGTCATAGTATAATTTAAATATTCTTCATGCACGTCTGCAACCATTCTTCATACAAAACTCAGCATGTTTTTCTCTCACGCATATGGTTGTAACTGAAAATGAAGATTCAGACTCCAGGGGTGGACATCATTTAATGTCATGTATTGAGCCAAGAATAGGTCACAGAATAATTTAAATCTTCATGAACGTCTGCGACCATTTCTCATATAAAACACCTATTTTCCTCTCGCCCGTATGATTATAGATGAAAATGAAGATTCTGACTCCAGGGGTTGACATCATTTAATATCATGTATAGAGCGAGGAATAAGTCACATAATAATTAAAATTGTCTTCATGTATTTCTGCGACCATTCCTCATACAAAACTCAGCCTGTTTTCCTCCCACCCATATGGTTGTAGTTGAAAATTAAGATTCCGACTCCAGAGGTTGACATTATATAATGTCATGTATTAAGCCAGAAGTAAGCCATGGTATAATTTAAATATTCTTCATGCACGTCTGCAACCATTCCTCATACAAAACTCAGCATGTTTTCCTCTCACGCATATGGGTATAGTTGAAAATGAAGATTCAGACTCCAGGGGTTGACACCATTTAATGTCATGTATTGAGCCAAGAATAGGTCACAGAATAATTTAATTCTTCTTCATATACGTCTGCGAGTCTGAATCTTCATTTTCATCTATTATCACATGGGTGAGAGGAAAATAGGTCGTGTATTGTATGAGGAATAGTCGCAGACGACATGAAGAAGATTTAAATGATAACCTGACTTATTCCTGGTTCAATACATGACATTAAGTGATGTAAACAAACCCCTGATGTCGAAATCTTGATTTCTAGCTTAAACCAAATGTGTATGAGAAAAATAGGTTGTGTTTTGTATGAGTAATGGTCGCAGAGGGAAATGAAGAAGATCTAAATTATTCTGTGACTTATCCTGACTCAATACATGACATTAAATGATGTGAAACCCTGGAGTTGGTATCTTGATTTACAGCTTAAACCATGTGCATGAGGAAAATAGGTTGTGTTTGGTATGAGGAATGGTCGCAGATTTAAATGAAGAAGATTTAAATGATAACATGACTAATTCCTGGCTCAATACATGGCATTAAATGATGTCAATCCCTGGAGATGGAATCTTCATTTTCAGCTATAACCATATGGGTGAGAGGAAAATATGTTGTGTTTTGAATGAGGTATTGTCGCAGAGTTACATGAAGAAGATTTAAATTATACAATGACTTATTCATGGCTTAATACATGGCATTAAATGATGTCAACCACTGGAGTATGAATCTTGGGAAATATAGGTGAGAGTAAAATAGGTTGTGTTTTGTTACTTTTGTATGAGGAATAATCGCAAACGTACATGAAGAAAATTTATATTCTACAACGCATTAATCATGACTCAATACATGGCATTAAATGAGGTCAACCTCTGGAGTCTGTATCTTGATTTTCAACTAAAACTATATTGGTGAGAGGAAAATAGGCTGTGTTGTGTATGAGGAATGGTCGCAGACGTACATGAAGACGACTCAAATTATACTTATTTCTGGCTCAATACATGACATTAAATGATGTCAACACCTGGAGTCTCTTGATTTTCAACTATAACCATACCGCTGGCGGCCACGTTTAATGTCGAATCAAAATAGTTTTCGACAAGGATCAACATCATGTCATGCTGATCATTTAAGAAAAAAAGTCACATATCAATATCACTTATAGTTTTCAAGAAGTAGTCGCTACAAACTTGTTTTTTAAAAATCAATTATTAGCCATCTTGAAATTTCGGCCGACCTGAAATTGTTCTAAGATCAATAAGACACCAAGAGCAACATTCCTGTGAAGTTTCATGAAAATCCTTCAAGTAGTTTCAGAGGAGAAGTCGCTATATTTAAACAAATTCGCTATTTAAACAAAGATGACCGCCAGCAGCCATGATTAACGTCGACAAGGACCAACAACATGTTATGCTGATCATTTTTAAAAAAGTCCCATATCAATATCACTTATAGTTTTCACGGACTCGTCGCTAAAATAACGTTTTTTTTAATCTATTTTAACTTTGGCGGCCATCTTTGATTTCACAACAAAGTTTGATGAAAATCCATCCAGTAGTTTCAGAGGAGTAGTCGCTACAAAAAATAGACGAACGGTCGACGGACAACGCACCACGGCATAAGCTCTGCTGATCTTTGATCAGTAGAGCTAAAAACAACCATTGTAATGTCATTTATATTGTCAGATTGTTTTATCCTCAAATATCAATATCTTCATTTGAGTGGTTTACGTCATTTGAGGTATTACACCAGGAATACATCGTACAGTAATTCATATTTTTTTAGTTATTTTAACTTCATCGAAGAATGCTAGTGGAATATGAAATAAAATCCAGACATCCTCAAAATTTAAGATACAAAACATTTAATCGATTTTTCAGAATGTTTGAAAATCAAATGTAACAGTACATCATAAGCAGAAGTATGCAACATTATCTGATACTCTGTGTTAGTTTGTTTTTCAATATATAATAATAATAATAATAGAATATATTTACGGTTTCTACAAACATGATTAAAACAATGGTACAAACATAATAAAATGAGTAAAATATGTCAAGAAACTTCATGATTTTTCTAAAAAGGTGGTATTTGAGATACATTGATTAAGACTGAGTCAACCTTTAGGTGATGTATATACAATACAAAACTAATGTTTAAAACTCATCAATTGTATATGTTTTTAGCAATATAAATATTAAATGTTTAAAACATAAATGTTAAAACTTAAAGAATTACATACATATTGTCAAGTAAGTGAATATTGTACACATGCATATAATGTGATTGACGCAGTTAATACATTGGTAATCAATTTGTCAAATGGCATATATAACAACACAATAAATACTACTGTAAGATGATAGTAGCAATTAATAGTGATGATATATTGAATATGCAAGTGATCTTGAGAAATATTTTCTGATTGAAGTATCATACTTTTTTTCAACAGGGTCAGCATTGTTTTATAGTAATACACAAACACGAAAGGGCCACTGTATTTTACTTCATGTTGGTTAAACCACCAGGCCTAACAATAGTATGTGTATGCGTGATTTAGCCTAAGACAGCAGCAGGTTTACAATCATTCTATCCAATAACTAGATTTGAACTAAGTATGAATAAGTATATATGTTATAACATTTCTTTATAAATTAACCTCCTTGTATCTAGCCCAGTTGACGAAACGTACAAGCTGATATCCTGAGCTGTCATGCAATGATGTTTTTTCAATTAAGAATTCATTCTTTTAAAACTATATACCCGAAAATGTGTGTAAGTATGTAACCAATGTTATCTAGCCCAGCAGTCGAAACATACAAGCTGATCCACTGAACCGTCAAACATTGATGTTTCGTTGTATTATATATATGAGACTTTGTAATCAATGTTATCTAGCCCAGCAGACGAAACATACAAGCTGTTCCACTATACCGTCCAACATTGATGTATTGACCGATTCAGACCCTATCACAAACACAACAAATACTCTTTGTAGGCAATTCTATAACTTTACATATGCACTTAAAATAGATAGTTTTTATGATTTCTTAAGACTTTGTGTCGTTAAATATTATGTGTCTGAACAAAGAGAATTGTCTGTGACCGTGCTACAAATGAACTTAATGATTTTGAAAGCCATATTTCATGAGGAAGTTTATTCCATTCCTGTGGACCGCATATTGTATTGTGTTTAGAATGCAAAGCAAAACCCCTGTCTCTTTACTGTATATATTTATAGCATGTAAGTATAGTGTATATATTTCTAGCACGTAAGTACAGTGTATATATATTTCGAAAGAAAGTAAATATTAAAGAACAGTGCGATTTGTGGTTAGTTACTGTTTGTTAACTTCGTACGTTATTTGCGTATTTTATCTTGC
>JAWPHD010024474.1:0-19103 GCA_037043455.1 Cyrtodaria siliqua | reverse complement strand
GTACGGGAAAATAGGATAAACAGAGATAACTTAGATTTTTACGCGATCTGATAGTACATATGATTATTATTCATAATAGTAATACGTATAGAATATGTACAATATTATCTGGCTTGTTGTTATGATTGTTAATATGACTATTGTTATAATTATTGCAGCAAACCTGTATCAAGACACAACGTTAATCGCTTTTCAAGTGAGCCCAGAAGTTGCATGTACAAGCCATGACAAGCCAACAATGCGTTCCACCGTAAGTTTTTCATATGTATACGCACTTTCAACAGATATGCACACATCAGAAATGAAACGTGCACTCTATGGCACGCAGAATGATACTTGTTGACATTTCATTGCCAAGGGACGTAATACGTGTACGGGAAAATAGGATAAACAGAGATAACTTAGATTTTTACGCGATCTGATAGTACATATGATTATTATTCATAATAGTAATACGTATAGAATATGTACAATATTATCTGGCTTGTTGTTATGATTGTTAATATGACTATTGTTATAATTATTGCAGCAAACCTGTATCAAGACACAACGTTAATCGCTTTTCAAGTGAGCCCAGAAGTTGCATGTACAAGCCATGACAAGCCAACAATGCGTTCCACCGTAAGTTTTTCATATGTATACGCACTTTCAACAGATATGCACACATCAGAAATGAAACGTGCACTCTATGGCACGCAGAATGATACTTGTTGACATTTCATTGCCAAGGGACGTAATACGTGTACGGGAAAATAGGATAAACAGAGATAACTTAGATTTTTACGCGATCTGATAGTACATATGATTATTATTCATAATAGTAATACGTATAGAATATGTACAATATTATCTGGCTTGTTGTTATGATTGTTAATATGACTATTGTTATAATTATTGCAGCAAACCTGTATCAAGACACAACGTTAATCGCTTTTCAAGTGAGCCCAGAAGTTGCATGTACAAGCCATGACAAGCCAACAATGCGTTCCACCGTAAGTTTTTCATATGTATACGCACTTTCAACAGATATGCACACATCAGAAATGAAACGTGCACTCTATGGCACGCAGAATGATACTTGTTGACATTTCATTGCCAAGGGACGTAATACGTGTACGGGAAAATAGGATAAACAGAGATAACTTAGATTTTTACGCGATCTGATAGTACATATGATTATTATTCATAATAGTAATACGTATAGAATATGTACAATATTATCTGGCTTGTTGTTATGATTGTTAATATGACTATTGTTATAATTATTGCAGCAAACCTGTATCAAGACACAACGTTAATCGCTTTTCAAGTGAGCCCAGAAGTTGCATGTACAAGCCATGACAAGCCAACAATGCGTTCCACCGTAAGTTTTTCATATGTATACGCACTTTCAACAGATATGCACACATCAGAAATGAAACGTGCACTCTATGGCACGCAGAATGATACTTGTTGACATTTCATTGCCAAGGGACGTAATACGTGTACGGGAAAATAGGATAAACAGAGATAACTTAGATTTTTACGCGATCTGATAGTACATATGATTATTATTCATAATAGTAATACGTATAGAATATGTACAATATTATCTGGCTTGTTGTTATGATTGTTAATATGACTATTGTTATAATTATTGCAGCAAACCTGTATCAAGACACAACGTTAATCGCTTTTCAAGTGAGCCCAGAAGTTGCATGTACAAGCCATGACAAGCCAACAATGCGTTCCACCGTAAGTTTTTCATATGTATACGCACTTTCAACAGATATGCACACATCAGAAATGAAACGTGCACTCTATGGCACGCAGAATGATACTTGTTGACATTTCATTGCCAAGGGACGTAATACGTGTACGGGAAAATAGGATAAACAGAGATAACTTAGATTTTTACGCGATCTGATAGTACATATGATTATTATTCATAATAGTAATACGTATAGAATATGTACAATATTATCTGGCTTGTTGTTATGATTGTTAATATGACTATTGTTATAATTATTGCAGCAAACCTGTATCAAGACACAACGTTAATCGCTTTTCAAGTGAGCCCAGAAGTTGCATGTACAAGCCATGACAAGCCAACAATGCGTTCCACCGTAAGTTTTTCATATGTATACGCACTTTCAACAGATATGCACACATCAGAAATGAAACGTGCACTCTATGGCACGCAGAATGATACTTGTTGACATTTCATTGCCAAGGGACGTAATACGTGTACGGGAAAATAGGATAAACAGAGATAACTTAGATTTTTACGCGATCTGATAGTACATATGATTATTATTCATAATAGTAATACGTATAGAATATGTACAATATTATCTGGCTTGTTGTTATGATTGTTAATATGACTATTGTTATAATTATTGCAGCAAACCTGTATCAAGACACAACGTTAATCGCTTTTCAAGTGAGCCCAGAAGTTGCATGTACAAGCCATGACAAGCCAACAATGCGTTCCACCGTAAGTTTTTCATATGTATACGCACTTTCAACAGATATGCACACATCAGAAATGAAACGTGCACTCTATGGCACGCAGAATGATACTTGTTGACATTTCATTGCCAAGGGACGTAATACGTGTACGGGAAAATAGGATAAACAGAGATAACTTAGATTTTTACGCGATCTGATAGTACATATGATTATTATTCATAATAGTAATACGTATAGAATATGTACAATATTATCTGGCTTGTTGTTATGATTGTTAATATGACTATTGTTATAATTATTGCAGCAAACCTGTATCAAGACACAACGTTAATCGCTTTTCAAGTGAGCCCAGAAGTTGCATGTACAAGCCATGACAAGCCAACAATGCGTTCCACCGTAAGTTTTTCATATGTATACGCACTTTCAACAGATATGCACACATCAGAAATGAAACGTGCACTCTATGGCACGCAGAATGATACTTGTTGACATTTCATTGCCAAGGGACGTAATACGTGTACGGGAAAATAGGATAAACAGAGATAACTTAGATTTTTACGCGATCTGATAGTACATATGATTATTATTCATAATAGTAATACGTATAGAATATGTACAATATTATCTGGCTTGTTGTTATGATTGTTAATATGACTATTGTTATAATTATTGCAGCAAACCTGTATCAAGACACAACGTTAATCGCTTTTCAAGTGAGCCCAGAAGTTGCATGTACAAGCCATGACAAGCCAACAATGCGTTCCACCGTAAGTTTTTCATATGTATACGCACTTTCAACAGATATGCACACATCAGAAATGAAACGTGCACTCTATGGCACGCAGAATGATACTTGTTGACATTTCATTGCCAAGGGACGTAATACGTGTACGGGAAAATAGGATAAACAGAGATAACTTAGATTTTTACGCGATCTGATAGTACATATGATTATTATTCATAATAGTAATACGTATAGAATATGTACAATGTTATCTGGCTTGTTGTTATGATTGTTAATATGACTATTGTTATAATTATTGCAGCAAACCTGTATCAAGACACAACGTTAATCGCTTTTCAAGTGAGCCCAGAAGTTGCATGTACAAGCCATGACAAGCCAACAATGCGTTCCACCGTAAGTTTTTCATATGTATACGCACTTTCAACAGATAATACTCACATCAGAAATGAAACGTGCACTCTATGGCACGCATAATGATACTTGTTGACATTTCATTGCCAAGGGACGTAATACGTGTACGGGAAAATAGGATAAACAGAGATAACTTAGATTTTTACGCGATCTGATAGTACATATGATTATTATTCATAATAGTAATACGTATAGAATATGTACAATATTATCTGGCTTGTTGTTATGATTGTTAATATGACTATTGTTATAATTATTGCAGCAAACCTGTATCAAGACACAACGTTAATCGCTTTTCAAGTGAGCCCAGAAGTTGCATGTACAAGCCATGACAAGCCAACAATGCGTTCCACCGTAAGTTTTTCATATGTATACGCACTTTCAACAGATAATACTCACATCAGAAATGAAACGTGCACTCTATGGCACGCAGAATGATACTTGTTGACATTTCATTGCCAAGGGACGTAATACGTGTACGGGAAAATAGGATAAACAGAGATAACTTAGATTTTTACGCGATCTGATAGTACATATGATTATTATTCATAATAGTAATACGTATAGAATATGTACAATATTATCTGGATTGTTGTTATGATTGTTAATATTGCTATTGTTATAATTATTGCAGCACACCTGTATCAAGACACAACGTTAATCGCTTTTCAAGTGAGCCCAGAAGTTGCATGTACAAGCCATGACAAGCCAACAATGCGTTCCACCGTAAGTTTTTCATATGTATACGCACTTTCAACAGATATGCACACATCAGAAATGAAACGGGCACTCTATGGCACGCAGAATGATACTTGTTGACATTTCATTGCCAAGGGACGTAATACGTGTACGGGAAAATAGGATAAACAGAGATAACTTAGATTTTTACGCGATCTGATAGTACATATGATTATTATTCATAATAGTAATACGTATAGAATATGTACAATATTATCTGGCTTGTTGTTATGATTGTTAATATGACTATTGTTATAATTATTGCAGCAAACCTGTATCAAGACACAACGTTAATCGCTTTTCAAGTAAGCCCAGAAGTTGCATGTACAAGCCATGACAAGCCAACAATGCGTTCCACCGTAAGTTTTTCATATGTATACGTACTTTCAACAGATATGCACAAGTCAGAAATGAAACGGGCACTCTATGGCACGCAGAATGATACTTGTTGACATTTCATTGCCAAGGGACGTAATACGTGTACGGGAAAATAGGATAAACAGAGATAACTTAGATTTTTACGCGATCTGATAGTACATATGATTATTATTCATAATAGTAATACGTATAGAATATGTACAATATTATCTGGCTTGTTGTTATGATTGTTAATATGACTATTGTTATAATTATTGCAGCAAACCTGTATCAAGACACAACGTTAATCGCTTTTCAAGTGAGCCCAGAAGTTGCATGTACAAGCCATGACAAGCCAACAATGCGTTCCACCGTAAGTTTTTCATATGTATACGCACTTTCAACAGATATGCACACATCAGAAATGAAACGTGCACTCTATGGCACGCAGAATGATACTTGTTGACATTTCATTGCCAAGGGACGTAATACGTGTACGGGAAAATAGGATAAACAGAGATAACTTAGATTTTTACGCGATCTGATAGTACATATGATTATTATTCATAATAGTAATACGTATAGAATATGTACAATATTATCTGGCTTGTTGTTATGATTGTTAATATGACTATTGTTATAATTATTGCAGCAAACCTGTATCAAGACACAACGTTAATCGCTTTTCAAGTGAGCCCAGAAGTTGCATGTACAAGCCATGACAAGCCAACAATGCGTTCCACCGTAAGTTTTTCATATGTATACGCACTTTCAACAGATATGCACACATCAGAAATGAAACGTGCACTCTATGGCACGCAGAATGATACTTGTTGACATTTCATTGCCAAGGGACGTAATACGTGTACGGGAAAATAGGATAAACAGAGATAACTTAGATTTTTACGCGATCTGATAGTACATATGATTATTATTCATAATAGTAATACGTATAGAATATGTACAATATTATCTGGCTTGTTGTTATGATTGTTAATATGACTATTGTTATAATTATTGCAGCAAACCTGTATCAAGACACAACGTTAATCGCTTTTCAAGTGAGCCCAGAAGTTGCATGTACAAGCCATGACAAGCCAACAATGCGTTCCACCGTAAGTTTTTCATATGTATACGCACTTTCAACAGATATGCACACATCAGAAATGAAACGTGCACTCTATGGCACGCAGAATGATACTTGTTGACATTTCATTGCCAAGGGACGTAATACGTGTACGGGAAAATAGGATAAACAGAGATAACTTAGATTTTTACGCGATCTGATAGTACATATGATTATTATTCATAATAGTAATACGTATAGAATATGTACAATATTATCTGGCTTGTTGTTATGATTGTTAATATGACTATTGTTATAATTATTGCAGCAAACCTGTATCAAGACACAACGTTAATCGCTTCTCAAGTGAGCCCAGAAGTTGCATGTACAAGCCATGACAAGCCAACAATGCGTTCCACCGTAAGTTTTTCATGTGTATACGTACTTTTAACAGATATGCACAAGTCAGAAATGAAACGGGCACTCTATGGCACGCAGAATGATACTTGTTGACATTTCATTGCCAAGGGACGTAATACGTGTACGGGAAAATAGGATAAACAGAGATAACTTAGATTTTTACGCGATCTGATAGTACATGTGATTATTATTCATAATAGTAATACGTATAGAATATGTACAATATTATCTGGCTTGTTCTTATGATTGTTAATATTGCTATTGTTATAATTATTGCAGCAAACCTGTATCAAGACACAACGTTAATCGCTTCTCAAGTGAGCCCAGAAGTTGCATGTATAAGCCATGACAAGCCAACAATGCGTTCCACCGTAAGTTTTTCATATGTATACGTACTTTCAACAGATATGCACAAGTCAAAAATGAAACTTGCACTCTATGGCACGCAGAATGATACTTGTTGACATTTCATTGCCAAGGGACGTAATACGTGTACGGGAAAATAGGATAAACAGAGATAACTTAGATTTTTACGCGATCTGATAGTACATATGATTATTATTCATAATAGTAATACGTATAGAATATGTACAATATTATCTGGCTTGTTCTTATGATTGTTAATATTGCTATTGTTATAATTATTGCAGCAAACCTGTATCAAGACACAACGTTAATCGCTTTTCAAGTGAGCCCAGAAGTTGCATGTACAATCCATGACAAGCCAACAATGCGTTCCACCGTAAGTTTTTCATATGTATACGCACTTTCAACAGATAATACTCACATCAGAAATGAAACGTGCACTCTATGGCACGCAGAATGATACTTGTTGACATTTCATTGCCAAGGGACGTAATACGTGTTTCGGGAAAATAGGATAAACAGAGATAACTTAGATTTTTACGCGATCTGATAGTACATATGATTATTATTCATAATAGTAATACGTATAGAATATGTACAATATTATCTGGCTTGTTGTTATGATTGTTAATATGACTATTGTTATAATTATTTCAGCAAACCTGTATCAAGACACAACGTTAATCGCTTTTCAAGTGAGCCCAGAAGTTGCATGTACAAGCCATGACAAGCCAACAATGCGTTCCACCGTAAGTTTTTCATATGTATACGCACTTTCAACAGATAATACTCACATCAGAAATGAAACGTGCACTCTATGGCACGCAGAGTGATACTTGTTGACATTTCATTGCCAAGGGACGTAATACGTGTACGGGAAAATAGGATAAACAGAGATAACTTAGATTTTTACGCGATCTGATAGTACATATGATTATTATTCATAATAGTAATACGTATAGAATATGTACAATATTATCTGGCTTGTTGTTATGATTGTTAATATGACTATTGTTATAATTATTGCAGCAAACCTGTATCAAGACACAACGTTAATCGCTTTTCAAGTGAGCCCAGAAGTTGCATGTACAAGCCATGACAAGCCAACAATGCGTTCCACCGTAAGTTTTTCATATGTATACGCACTTTCAACAGATAATACTCACATCAGAAATGAAACGTGCACTCTATGGCACGCAGAATGATACTTGTTGACATTTCATTGCCAAGGGACGTAATACGTGTTTCGGGAAAATAGGATAAACAGAGATAACTTAGATTTTTACGCGATCTGATAGTACATATGATTATTATTCATAATAGTAATACGTATAGAATATGTACAATATTATCTGGATTGTTGTTATGATTGTTAATATTGCTATTGTTATAATTATTGCAGCACACCTGTATCAAGACACAACGTTAATCGCTTTTCAAGTGAGCCCAGAAGTTGCATGTACAAGCCATGACAAGCCAACAATGCGTTCCACCGTAAGTTTTTCATATGTATACGTACTTTCAACAGATATGCACAAGTCAAAAATGAAACTTGCACTCTATGGCACGCAGAATGATACTTGTTGACATTTCATTGCCAAGGGACGTAATACGTGTACGGGAAAATAGGATAAACAGAGATAACTTAGATTTTTACGCGATCTGATAGTACATATGATTATTATTTATAATAGTAATACGTATAGAATATGTACAATATTATCTGGCTTGTTCTTATGATTGTTAATATTGCTATTGTTATAATTATTGCAGCAAACCTGTATCAAGACACAACGTTAATCGCTTCTCAAGTGAGCCCAGAAGTTGCATGTACAAGCCATGACAAGCCAACAATGCGTTCCACCGTAAGTTTTTCATATGTATACGTACTTTTAACAGATATGCACAAGTCAGAAATGAAACGGGCACTCTATGGCACGCAGAATGATACTTGTTGACATTTCATTGCCAAGGGACGTAATACGTGTACGGGAAAATAGGATAAACAGAGATAACTTAGATTTTTACGCGATCTGATAGTACATATGATTATTATTCATAATAGTAATACGTATAGAATATGTACAATATTATCTGGCTTGTTGTTATGATTGTTAATATTGCTATTGTTATAATTATTGCAGCAAACCTGTATCAAGACACAACGTTAATCGCTTCTCAAGTGAGCCCAGAAGTTGCATGTACAAGCCCTGACAAGCCAACAATGCGTTCCACCGTAAGTTTTTCATATGTATACGTACTTTCAACAGATATGCACAAGTCAGAAATGAAACGGGCACTCTATGGCACGCAGAATGATACTTGTTGACATTTCATTGCCAAGGGACGTAATACGTGTACGGGAAAATAGGATAAACAGAGATAACTTAGATTTTTACGCGATCTGATAGTACATATGATTATTATTCATAATAGTAATACGTATAGAATATGTACAATATTATCTGGCTTGTTGTTATGATTGTTAATATGACTATTGTTATAATTATTGCAGCAAACCTGTATCAAGACACAACGTTAATCGCTTTTCAAGTGAGCCCAGAAGTTGCATGTACAATCCATGACAAGCCAACAATGCGTTCCACCGTAAGTTTTTCATATGTATACGTACTTTCAACAGATATGCACAAGTCAGAAATGAAACGGGCACTCTATGGCACGCAGAATGATACTTGTTGACATTTCATTGCCAAGGGACGTAATACGTGTACGGGAAAATAGGATAAACAGAGATAACTTAGATTTTTACGCGATCTGATAGTACATATGATTATTATTCATAATAGTAATACGTATAGAATATGTACAATATTATCTGGCTTGTTGTTATGATTGTTAATATGACTATTGTTATAATTATTGCAGCAAACCTGTATCAAGACACAACGTTAATCGCTTTTCAAGTGAGCCCAGAAGTTGCATGTACAAGCCATGACAAGCCAACAATGCGTTCCACCGTAAGTTTTTCATATGTATACGCACTTTCAACAGATATGCACACATCAGAAATGAAACGTGCACTCTATGGCACGCAGAATGATACTTGTTGACATTTCATTGCCAAGGGACGTAATACGTGTACGGGAAAATAGGATAAACAGAGATAACTTAGATTTTTACGCGATCTGATAGTACATATGATTATTATTCATAATAGTAATACGTATAGAATATGTACAATATTATCTGGCTTGTTGTTATGATTGTTAATATGACTATTGTTATAATTATTTCAGCAAACCTGTATCAAGACACAACGTTAATCGCTTTTCAAGTGAGCCCAGAAGTTGCATGTACAAGCCATGACAAGCCAACAATGCGTTCCACCGTAAGTTTTTCATATGTATACGCACTTTCAACAGATAATACTCACATCAGAAATGAAACGTGCACTCTATGGCACGCAGAATGATACTTGTTGACATTTCATTGCCAAGGGACGTAATACGTGTACGGGAAAATAGGATAAACAGAGATAACTTAGATTTTTACGCGATCTGATAGTACATATGATTATTATTCATAATAGTAATACGTATAGAATATGTACAATATTATCTGGCTTGTTGTTATGATTGTTAATATGACTATTGTTATAATTATTGCAGCAAACCTGTATCAAGACACAACGTTAATCGCTTTTCAAGTGAGCCCAGAAGTTGCATGTACAATCCATGACAAGCCAACAATGCGTTCCACCGTAAGTTTTTCATATGTATACGCACTTTCAACAGATAATACTCACATCAGAAATGAAACGTGCACTCTATGGCACGCAGAATGATACTTGTTGACATTTCATTGCCAAGGGACGTAATACGTGTTTCGGGAAAATAGGATAAACAGAGATAACTTAGATTTTTACGCGATCTGATAGTACATATGATTATTATTCATAATAGTAATACGTATAGAATATGTACAATATTATCTGGCTTGTTGTTATGATTGTTAATATGACTATTGTTATAATTATTTCAGCAAACCTGTATCAAGACACAACGTTAATCGCTTTTCAAGTGAGCCCAGAAGTTGCATGTACAAGCCATGACAAGCCAACAATGCGTTCCACCGTAAGTTTTTCATATGTATACGCACTTTCAACAGATAATACTCACATCAGAAATGAAACGTGCACTCTATGGCACGCAGAATGATACTTGTTGACATTTCATTGCCAAGGGACGTAATACGTGTACGGGAAAATAGGATAAACAGAGATAACTTAGATTTTTACGCGATCTGATAGTACATATGATTATTATTCATAATAGTTATACGTATAGAATATGTACAATATTATCTGGCTTGTTGTTATGATTGTTAATATGACTATTGTTATAATTATTGCAGCAAACCTGTATCAAGACACAACGTTAATCGCTTTTCAAGTGAGCCCAGAAGTTGCATGTACAAGCCATGACAAGCCAACAATGCGTTCCACCGTAAGTTTTTCATATGTATACGCACTTTCAACAGATAATACTCACATCAGAAATGAAACGTGCACTCTATGGCACGCAGAATGATACTTGTTGACATTTCATTGCCAAGGGACGTAATACGTGTTTCGGGAAAATAGGATAAACAGAGATAACTTAGATTTTTACGCGATCTGATAGTACATATGATTATTATTCATAATAGTAATACGTATAGAATATGTACAATATTATCTGGATTGTTGTTATGATTGTTAATATTGCTATTGTTATAATTATTGCAGCACACCTGTATCAAGACACAACGTTAATCGCTTTTCAAGTGAGCCCATAAGTTGCATGTACAAGCCATGACAAGCCAACAATGCGTTCCACCGTAAGTTTTTCATATGTATACGTACTTTCAACAGATATGCACAAGTCAAAAATGAAACTTGTACTCTATGGCACGCAGAATGATACTTGTTGACATTTCATTGCCAAGGGACGTAATACGTGTACGGGAAAATAGGATAAACAGAGATAACTTAGATTTTTACGCGATCTGATAGTACATATGATTATTATTCATAATAGTAATACGTATAGAATATGTACAATATTATCTGGCTTGTTCTTATGATTGTTAATATTGCTATTGTTATAATTATTGCAGCAAACCTGTATCAAGACACAACGTTAATCGCTTCTCAAGTGAGCCCAGAAGTTGCATGTACAAGCCATGACAAGCCAACAATGCGTTCCACCGTAAGTTTTTCATATGTATACGTACTTTTAACAGATATGCACAAGTCAGAAATGAAACGGGCACTCTATGGCACGCAGAATGATACTTGTTGACATTTCATTGCCAAGGGACGTAATACGTGTACGGGAAAATAGGATAAACAGAGATAACTTAGATTTTTACGCGATCTGATAGTACATATGATTATTATTCATAATAGTAATACGTATAGAATATGTACAATATTATCTGGCTTGTTGTTATGATTGTTAATATTGCTATTGTTATAATTATTGCAGCAAACCTGTATCAAGACACAACGTTAATCGCTTCTCAAGTGAGCCCAGAAGTTGCATGTACAAGCCCTGAGAAGCCAACAATGCGTTCCACCGTAAGTTTTTCATATGTATACGTACTTTCAACAGATATGCACAAGTCAGAAATGAAACGGGCACTCTATGGCACGCAGAATGATACTTGTTGACATTTCATTGCCAAGGGACGTAATACGTGTACGGGAAAATAGGATAAACAGAGATAACTTAGATTTTTACGCGATCTGATAGTACATATGATTATTATTCATAATAGTAATACGTATAGAATATGTACAATATTATCTGGCTTGTTGTTATGATTGTTAATATGACTATTGTTATAATTATTGCAGCAAACCTGTATCAAGACACAACGTTAATCGCTTTTCAAGTGAGCCCAGAAGTTGCATGTACAAGCCATGACAAGCCAACAATGCGTTCCACCGTAAGTTTTTCATATGTATACGCACTTTCAACAGATATGCACACATCAGAAATGAAACGTGCACTCTATGGCACGCAGAATGATACTTGTTGACATTTCATTGCCAAGGGACGTAATACGTGTACGGGAAAATAGGATAAACAGAGATAACTTAGATTTTTACGCGATCTGATAGTACATATGATTATTATTCATAATAGTAATACGTATAGAATATGTACAATATTATCTGGCTTGTTGTTATGATTGTTAATATGACTATTGTTATAATTATTGCAGCAAACCTGTATCAAGACACAACGTTAATCGCTTTTCAAGTGAGCCCAGAAGTTGCATGTACAAGCCATGACAAGCCAACAATGCGTTCCACCGTAAGTTTTTCATATGTATACGCACTTTCAACAGATATGCACACATCAGAAATGAAACGTGCACTCTATGGCACGCAGAATGATACTTGTTGACATTTCATTGCCAAGGGACGTAATACGTGTACGGGAAAATAGGATAAACAGAGATAACTTAGATTTTTACGCGATCTGATAGTACATATGATTATTATTCATAATAGTAATACGTATAGAATATGTACAATATTATCTGGCTTGTTGTTATGATTGTTAATATGACTATTGTTATAATTATTGCAGCAAACCTGTATCAAGACACAACGTTAATCGCTTTTCAAGTGAGCCCAGAAGTTGCATGTACAAGCCATGACAAGCCAACAATGCGTTCCACCGTAAGTTTTTCATATGTATACGCACTTTCAACAGATATGCACACATCAGAAATGAAACGTGCACTCTATGGCACGCAGAATGATACTTGTTGACATTTCATTGCCAAGGGACGTAATACGTGTACGGGAAAATAGGATAAACAGAGATAACTTAGATTTTTACGCGATCTGATAGTACATATGATTATTATTCATAATAGTAATACGTATAGAATATGTACAATATTATCTGGCTTGTTGTTATGATTGTTAATATGACTATTGTTATAATTATTGCAGCAAACCTGTATCAAGACACAACGTTAATCGCTTTTCAAGTGAGCCCAGAAGTTGCATGTACAAGCCATGACAAGCCAACAATGCGTTCCACCGTAAGTTTTTCATATGTATACGCACTTTCAACAGATATGCACACATCAGAAATGAAACGTGCACTCTATGGCACGCAGAATGATACTTGTTGACATTTCATTGCCAAGGGACGTAATACGTGTACGGGAAAATAGGATAAACAGAGATAACTTAGATTTTTACGCGATCTGATAGTACATATGATTATTATTCATAATAGTAATACGTATAGAATATGTACAATATTATCTGGCTTGTTGTTATGATTGTTAATATGACTATTGTTATAATTATTGCAGCAAACCTGTATCAAGACACAACGTTAATCGCTTTTCAAGTGAGCCCAGAAGTTGCATGTACAAGCCATGACAAGCCAACAATGCGTTCCACCGTAAGTTTTTCATATGTATACGCACTTTCAACAGATATGCACACATCAGAAATGAAACGTGCACTCTATGGCACGCAGAATGATACTTGTTGACATTTCATTGCCAAGGGACGTAATACGTGTACGGGAAAATAGGATAAACAGAGATAACTTAGATTTTTACGCGATCTGATAGTACATATGATTATTATTCATAATAGTAATACGTATAGAATATGTACAATATTATCTGGCTTGTTGTTATGATTGTTAATATGACTATTGTTATAATTATTGCAGCAAACCTGTATCAAGACACAACGTTAATCGCTTTTCAAGTGAGCCCAGAAGTTGCATGTACAAGCCATGACAAGCCAACAATGCGTTCCACCGTAAGTTTTTCATATGTATACGCACTTTCAACAGATATGCACACATCAGAAATGAAACGTGCACTCTATGGCACGCAGAATGATACTTGTTGACATTTCATTGCCAAGGGACGTAATACGTGTACGGGAAAATAGGATAAACAGAGATAACTTAGATTTTTACGCGATCTGATAGTACATATGATTATTATTCATAATAGTAATACGTATAGAATATGTACAATATTATCTGGCTTGTTGTTATGATTGTTAATATGACTATTGTTATAATTATTGCAGCAAACCTGTATCAAGACACAACGTTAATCGCTTTTCAAGTGAGCCCAGAAGTTGCATGTACAAGCCATGACAAGCCAACAATGCGTTCCACCGTAAGTTTTTCATATGTATACGCACTTTCAACAGATATGCACACATCAGAAATGAAACGTGCACTCTATGGCACGCAGAATGATACTTGTTGACATTTCATTGCCAAGGGACGTAATACGTGTACGGGAAAATAGGATAAACAGAGATAACTTAGATTTTTACGCGATCTGATAGTACATATGATTATTATTCATAATAGTAATACGTATAGAATATGTACAATATTATCTGGCTTGTTGTTATGATTGTTAATATGACTATTGTTATAATTATTGCAGCAAACCTGTATCAAGACACAACGTTAATCGCTTTTCAAGTGAGCCCAGAAGTTGCATGTACAAGCCATGACAAGCCAACAATGCGTTCCACCGTAAGTTTTTCATATGTATACGCACTTTCAACAGATATGCACACATCAGAAATGAAACGTGCACTCTATGGCACGCAGAATGATACTTGTTGACATTTCATTGCCAAGGGACGTAATACGTGTACGGGAAAATAGGATAAACAGAGATAACTTAGATTTTTACGCGATCTGATAGTACATATGATTATTATTCATAATAGTAATACGTATAGAATATGTACAATATTATCTGGCTTGTTGTTATGATTGTTAATATGACTATTGTTATAATTATTGCAGCAAACCTGTATCAAGACACAACGTTAATCGCTTTTCAAGTGAGCCCAGAAGTTGCATGTACAAGCCATGACAAGCCAACAATGCGTTCCACCGTAAGTTTTTCATATGTATACGCACTTTCAACAGATATGCACACATCAGAAATGAAACGTGCACTCTATGGCACGCAGAATGATACTTGTTGACATTTCATTGCCAAGGGACGTAATACGTGTACGGGAAAATAGGATAAACAGAGATAACTTAGATTTTTACGCGATCTGATAGTACATATGATTATTATTCATAATAGTAATACGTATAGAATATGTACAATATTATCTGGCTTGTTGTTATGATTGTTAATATGACTATTGTTATAATTATTGCAGCAAACCTGTATCAAGACACAACGTTAATCGCTTTTCAAGTGAGCCCAGAAGTTGCATGTACAAGCCATGACAAGCCAACAATGCGTTCCACCGTAAGTTTTTCATATGTATACGCACTTTCAACAGATAATACTCACATCAGAAATGAAACGTGCACTCTATGGCACGCATAATGATACTTGTTGACATTTCATTGCCAAGGGACGTAATACGTGTACGGGAAAATAGGATAAACAGAGATAACTTAGATTTTTACGCGATCTGATAGTACATATGATTATTATTCATAATAGTAATACGTATAGAATATGTACAATATTATCTGGCTTGTTGTTATGATTGTTAATATGACTATTGTTATAATTATTGCAGCAAACCTGTATCAAGACACAACGTTAATCGCTTTTCAAGTGAGCCCAGAAGTTGCATGTACAAGCCATGACAAGCCAACAATGCGTTCCACCGTAAGTTTTTCATATGTATACGCACTTTCAACAGATAATACTCACATCAGAAATGAAACGTGCACTCTATGGCACGCAGAATGATACTTGTTGACATTTCATTGCCAAGGGACGTAATACGTGTACGGGAAAATAGGATAAACAGAGATAACTTAGATTTTTACGCGATCTGATAGTACATATGATTATTATTCATAATAGTAATACGTATAGAATATGTACAATATTATCTGGATTGTTGTTATGATTGTTAATATTGCTATTGTTATAATTATTGCAGCACACCTGTATCAAGACACAACGTTAATCGCTTTTCAAGTGAGCCCAGAAGTTGCATGTACAAGCCATGACAAGCCAACAATGCGTTCCACCGTAAGTTTTTCATATGTATACGCACTTTCAACAGATATGCACACATCAGAAATGAAACGGGCACTCTATGGCACGCAGAATGATACTTGTTGACATTTCATTGCCAAGGGACGTAATACGTGTACGGGAAAATAGGATAAACAGAGATAACTTAGATTTTTACGCGATCTGATAGTACATATGATTATTATTCATAATAGTAATACGTATAGAATATGTACAATATTATCTGGCTTGTTGTTATGATTGTTAATATGACTATTGTTATAATTATTGCAGCAAACCTGTATCAAGACACAACGTTAATCGCTTTTCAAGTAAGCCCAGAAGTTGCATGTACAAGCCATGACAAGCCAACAATGCGTTCCACCGTAAGTTTTTCATATGTATACGTACTTTCAACAGATATGCACAAGTCAGAAATGAAACGGGCACTCTATGGCACGCAGAATGATACTTGTTGACATTTCATTGCCAAGGGACGTAATACGTGTACGGGAAAATAGGATAAACAGAGATAACTTAGATTTTTACGCGATCTGATAGTACATGTGATTATTATTCATAATAGTAATACGTATAGAATATGTACAATATTATCTGGCTTGTTCTTATGATTGTTAATATTGCTATTGTTATAATTATTGCAGCAAACCTGTATCAAGACACAACGTTAATCGCTTCTCAAGTGAGCCCAGAAGTTGCATGTATAAGCCATGACAAGCCAACAATGCGTTCCACCGTAAGTTTTTCATATGTATACGTACTTTCAACAGATATGCACAAGTCAAAAATGAAACTTGCACTCTATGGCACGCAGAATGATACTTGTTGACATTTCATTGCCAAGGGACGTAATACGTGTACGGGAAAATAGGATAAACAGAGATAACTTAGATTTTTACGCGATCTGATAGTACATATGATTATTATTCATAATAGTAATACGTATAGAATATGTACAATATTATCTGGCTTGTTCTTATGATTGTTAATATTGCTATTGTTATAATTATTGCAGCAAACCTGTATCAAGACACAACGTTAATCGCTTTTCAAGTGAGCCCAGAAGTTGCATGTACAATCCATGACAAGCCAACAATGCGTTCCACCGTAAGTTTTTCATATGTATACGCACTTTCAACAGATAATACTCACATCAGAAATGAAACGTGCACTCTATGGCACGCAGAATGATACTTGTTGACATTTCATTGCCAAGGGACGTAATACGTGTTTCGGGAAAATAGGATAAACAGAGATAACTTAGATTTTTACGCGATCTGATAGTACATATGATTATTATTCATAATAGTAATACGTATAGAATATGTACAATATTATCTGGCTTGTTGTTATGATTGTTAATATGACTATTGTTATAATTATTTCAGCAAACCTGTATCAAGACACAACGTTAATCGCTTTTCAAGTGAGCCCAGAAGTTGCATGTACAAGCCATGACAAGCCAACAATGCGTTCCACCGTAAGTTTTTCATATGTATACGCACTTTCAACAGATAATACTCACATCAGAAATGAAACGTGCACTCTATGGCACGCAGAGTGATACTTGTTGACATTTCATTGCCAAGGGACGTAATACGTGTACGGGAAAATAGGATAAACAGAGATAACTTAGATTTTTACGCGATCTGATAGTACATATGATTATTATTCATAATAGTAATACGTATAGAATATGTACAATATTATCTGGCTTGTTGTTATGATTGTTAATATGACTATTGTTATAATTATTGCAGCAAACCTGTATCAAGACACAACGTTAATCGCTTTTCAAGTGAGCCCAGAAGTTGCATGTACAAGCCATGACAAGCCAACAATGCGTTCCACCGTAAGTTTTTCATATGTATACGCACTTTCAACAGATAATACTCACATCAGAAATGAAACGTGCACTCTATGGCACGCAGAATGATACTTGTTGACATTTCATTGCCAAGGGACGTAATACGTGTTTCGGGAAAATAGGATAAACAGAGATAACTTAGATTTTTACGCGATCTGATAGTACATATGATTATTATTCATAATAGTAATACGTATAGAATATGTACAATATTATCTGGATTGTTGTTATGATTGTTAATATTGCTATTGTTATAATTATTGCAGCACACCTGTATCAAGACACAACGTTAATCGCTTTTCAAGTGAGCCCAGAAGTTGCATGTACAAGCCATGACAAGCCAACAATGCGTTCCACCGTAAGTTTTTCATATGTATACGTACTTTCAACAGATATGCACAAGTCAAAAATGAAACTTGCACTCTATGGCACGCAGAATGATACTTGTTGACATTTCATTGCCAAGGGACGTAATACGTGTACGGGAAAATAGGATAAACAGAGATAACTTAGATTTTTACGCGATCTGATAGTACATATGATTATTATTTATAATAGTAATACGTATAGAATATGTACAATATTATCTGGCTTGTTCTATGATTGTTAATATTGCTATTGTTATAATTATTGCAGCAAAC
>JAWPHD010024473.1:0-19104 GCA_037043455.1 Cyrtodaria siliqua | reverse complement strand
TCCTTTTATAAGTCACTGGCAGCTGCACTTTCTTCAAACGTCGTACATATACAGTATACATCTAGTTGAGTAATACGGTGTCCCGTTAGAGACATACAAGAACGAAATAATTTCGACTTTTCACCATTGTACTTTCGCTGTTTCGACTTTTCCCCATCGTGGTTTTCACTTTTCACCATCGTACTACCGACTTTTCACCATCGTACTTTCATTGTTTCGACTTTTCACCATCGTTGTTTCGTTGTTTCGTTGTTTCGCGTTATCTATATTGCAGCAATGTGCCGCGATGGTCCTAACGGGACACCGTAGCGTAATGTACATTTTGACTACACGCAGATCACAGTGAATGACCGTGACATAAATGTACATGCCACATATGGTGGCATATTTCTGCCACGAGATAGCTAGATAATTATCATGATTATTTCGAGATATTAGTATGTATTTTTCGAGATAATAATGAATTTTCGCGAAAATCTTATAACATTTGTAAGATAATATTATCTCAAATTCTTTAAGTTATTATGTTAAATGCCACGCTAATGCCCACTTCTGCCATCATTATTCTGGTTTCTAGAGAATTATCACGATACCCGTATCATGCTTTCTTTTAAATAGTGATTGAATTTTCACGAAAATCTCTCAGTTATCTTGTTAAATGCCGCGATACTACTGATCATGATAGTTCTGGTTTCGCGATAAATAATGTTATATAGTTAACTTTAAATATTTACGAGATAGTAACGTGAATTTTCATGATGATTTGTCAGAATTATTACGAAAACAAAATTTCAAATGTTAACTATTATGCTAACGTGATGACAGAAGTGGGCAGTATCGCAGCAAGTTTTGTTAGATAAAATTGATGAAAATTAAAGAGAAAATGTAACATTATCGCGAAAAATACTCGATAAATTATCTAGCTATCTCGTGGCAGAAATATGCCACCATAAAAAGCAGTTTGAAGGAAAGTTTCACTAAGTCATTTACTTGGTTTTTAAAGGGAAAAGCCAAACATTATGATAGTTTTAACTTTAAACAGCCTTTTTGTACAAATTCGTATTTTGAAAATAAAAATAAATTAATATAATCCCATTTTGCTATTCATTATCAATCGTTTGAATGTGTTCAAATCAAAATCAGGGAGGCGTCGTTTGGTCGATCCTATGTTCAGCTGCTGTAATTACAAGGTAGAATCAAATATCCAAAAAAGTAAGTTTCTTTCATTACATGTATTTATTGGTCTTCGATGGATTAACATGTGTATGTGTGCGTGCGTGCGTACTGCGTGCTTTCGTGCGTGCGTGCGTGCGTTGGGGCACTATTTTATCAAAGGTCAAGTGAAGTAGTTATACATTGGATAATGAATATATTTTAAGTTTAACTTTAAATAGTCTGCTAAAATGGATGTATATAGCATGAGCACACTGGGGTATTGAATGCTTAAATCGAATCGGGGGAATTGTCTGGCGGAGATGTGCAATTACAGAAATAAGACGCAGATTCCATTTTATTATACGAACTTTCTTAAATAATAATTATTAATGATCAATTGAGAATTGGTAACAACTATTTATAAAACATATGTATGTAATAATACAATACAGATAATCAATGTCTAGCACACCGACAACGTTAAAGTCATTCAATCAAAATATGCATGAACATTACGTTAACGTTATAATTATGTAAGTGTATAAAACAAAATATAACATGTTGATAACTATCGTATATTTTAATCACCATAACAAGCCGTTTATCATGTGTAGTACGGAAATGTGTTCAGGAAGCGTATACAACTTGTCTGAAGTTGACCTGTATAATCAAATACGGGCTATGTTAATATAGGTGTGAATCCACCATTTGTTTTCCATCGTCGTTGTATATACGAACAATGTATTTTTTAGAGAAGTTGTTACATTTGGTACTCAACATTTTCTTAGTACTCTTAATATACCTAAATTTAGAATCGCTATGACGAGACTTATTGTTTCTTCTCATAATTTGTGTATAGAATCTGGCAGATGGCAAAGACCGAGAATGCAGGTCGAAAACAGATTATGTACTGTTTGTCAAAAAATAGAGGACGAATATCATTTTTTATTAGAATGCTTACTGTATAATGATTTGCGTAAAACGTATATAAACCGCTTCTACTGGACTAGACCAAGCATGTATAAATTAAAATTACTGTTCGAAACTCAAAATCAAAATGTAAAAAAGAAATTAAGTGTTTACATCTTCAAAGCATTTGAACTCAGAAAAATACAACATTCATAGTATCATTTGTAGAATAATCTCAGATTGTAACATGTCTGTATACACAATTAAAACGTTTTACCTTTTACTTTTGTACACTGATCATAATGTTGTTTTTTGTGTGATTTTGTTTTGTTTTTGTAGAACTTTGGAAATCAAATAAATAGTAGAGAGCATTGTGGTATTTACAAACAAAAACGGCTATCACCTATCGTTGATTATACTGTAATATAAACTATATATGATAGTATAGATAGTAGAATATCAATACAGATTATCTTCATAGTGGCAATATAATTTGAAAGGCTGTTTCTCACCTTCTCCGTTTATTTCTTCTCCGCTTATTTTCGGTCATAAATTGTGTATATAGCATATATTCATATTACTAAAAATGCTGTTTGTTATCTTGCTATGTCAATTGCTTGTATGAATGTAAACTATGTCCCACGGGCCTCTGGCCTATTGATTGATGAATAAAGTCTTCTTCTTCTATGTCAAAAGACAATCAATGCTGAGTGTTGTTGTTCTAGATGTCCACGGTCCTTCTGGCGTTTGGTAAGGTAATTAATCCTTGTCAAATAATGCATTTCTTTGAAAATAAAAGAAATGAAATTGATCGTTATTTACATTTAACTGCTTGCTGATTAGCACATATTTTAGGATATGTGGTACATTTATTTGACGTAAATGATTGTCTTTATACTGCTAAATACAAGTATGAATATTTTCGTTCTCATGTTGTCAACTGTACCGTTGTAGTCCTTTGTAGTGACTACGCAATATGTTGGTACACCGAAGCTTGAACACGAGTTAATACATGCATTAGAGTGTCTTCCAGAATATGTATTTAGCTTTGATAATGCAATATGTAATACATACAAATGAATCACTGATTAACACAGACGTTCAGAGAAAAACTTAACGTGCACATGGTATTTCTGTTCCTGCACACGGGACCTAAAGTTGTACAACCACTACGAAGGATGGCATATTTCGCTAAATATCGCTTAAGCCGGTGCTAGGAGGCGTGAGAGGTATTGCATCTTATAATTACCTCTCATGAACATACTCAATAAAACCGAGTCTGCTACGTTTCTCTCTTGTTTGTGTTTGTTGCTTCCAGGGGATCACATTTTTAGTATTTTTCGACGTACTTGGATACAATATGTATCGCTACAACTGCTAAAGTGCGTTTAAAATATCCGGGATTCGACATCATCTATACTCGAACCCAGGTCCTCTTTGACGAAAAGCAAGTATGCAATCACTCTGTCACCGCAGCTTCATTAGCACTATCAAACAGGCAAAAGTTTTCTCTTTACGTACCTACGCAAAAAGTCTGGTAAACACAGAAGCTGAACGCACCACAGGACAGCAAAACGGCGACTCCGCAAACGATGGCCGTCACTAGGATTGCCGTCTTTGCAGCACTGAAACAAACACAAAAGGATTCTGGTTCGCGAAATAGAATATATCTTTTCACAATAGTATTCAATCACGGAATTCTAAACTCAGTAGAGGGCGATTGACACTAGCATCATTGACAATAAAATCATTGTCACAAAACACATTGTCAAGAGAATAATTGTCACGAGAATGCTACGAGAATCAATGTCACGAGAATCATTGTTACAAGAAAATCATTGTCTCGAGAATCAATGATACGAGAATCACTTTCACGAGAATCATTGTCACCAGAATCATTGTCACCAGAATCATTGTCACAAGAATCATTGTCACGAAAATCTGTGTCACGAGAATAATTGTTACAAAAATCTTTGTCACGAGAATCATTGTCACGAAAATCATTGTCAGGAGAATCATTGTCACGAGAATCGATGTCACGAGAATCATTGTCACTAGAATTATTTTCACGAGAATCATTGTCAAGAGAATCATTGTCATGAGAATCGATGTCACGAGAATCATTTTCACGGGAATCGATGTCACGAGAATCATTGTCACTAGAATCATTGTCAAGAGAATCATTCTCACGAGAATCGATGTCACGAGAATCATTGTTACTAGAATCATTTTCACGAAAATCATTGTCAAGAGAATCATTATCACGAGAATTGATGTCACGAGAATCATTGTCACGAAAATCATTGGCTCGAGAATATTTGCCACGAGAATCACTGACACGATAATCATTGTCACTAAAATCAATGTCACGAGAATCATTGTCCTGAGAATCGCTGTCATGAGAATCATTGTCGCGATAATCAATGACACGAGAATCATTGACACGAAGATCATTATCACGAGAATTATTTACACGAGAATCATTGTCACGAGCATCATTTACACTAAAATTGTGTCACGAGAATCATTGTCATGAGAATTGTTGTCCTGAGAATAATTGACACGAGAATCAGTGTCTGGGGAATCATTGTCTCGTGAATCATTGTCACGAAAATCATTGTCACGAGAATCATTGTCTCGAGAATCATTGTCCCGATAATCATTGACCTTTACATAAGAATAATAATCAAAGTTGAGATTGTGGTGCAATATTTAGGTAAGTCTTGCTTTTTGTGTTTCTTTTCTATACTTGTTTATGTATGTGTGTTATTAGTGTGTTCTCTTTGTGTTTGGTATTTTATTTTATTTTATTTGTTGACGATGGGGGAGGCTCGTAGTTTAGAGATGCAGGATGTGTAATCAAGTAATATACTATGCAACAACACGTTTATAATTATCATCTTAATATCGCATTTAGCTGTAAAGGCCTTTGACAGTAATTAACAATAATACGTTATCGCAGATTACACTTCGTCGTCCCTCTGTTGTGCACTCGATCCATCTCTCACCACCATTTTTATCAGATTCACTGCTCTCTGTAAATAAAAAAAAGCAGGTTATTGACAATGAGAACAGGGAAAACAACAACAAAATAAATGTTAAAAACATACCCTACAACCAACTAACTATTTTCAGAATCACTGTTCTCTGTTAATAGCAAACATTCAGGTTATTTGAGACCAAAAAAATAAATGTTAATACCATATCCAACCACCACCAAACTGATCAAAAGCGCTGCGCTCTGTAAATAACAAACATTCAGTTATCGACAACGCCGAAAAACACCATACCCTACCATGAAAATAGTCTAATGACCATTATAGAAAATCTACAATAGACACTATTTTATTCCGAGTATCGTAGGTCTCCGTCTCATAATAGAAATAACGTAGTGCATATTATGTAACTATACAAAAATGTGACAAAAGTAGATAAAGAGACAAACAAATACAGTTAAAGACTAACAAATATAGTACAGTGGAATGCATAATTACTGCTTCTTAATACAAATATTAACAATCTGGTGGGCAAAAGTAGAATAAAGTAAGGAGTCTAGTTGGGTGTGACCCTATTGTGCTTGAGGCTAGTTGGGTCTGGGGAATACGGGGCCTGTGGTAGCACTGAAACCCGTTCAAGTCACAAGTGCGGCCTTTATTTACTAAATGACGTTACAACTGTCAACGTTACAACTGTCATATTCTGTTTCTTTGGCGAAAGTAACATATTACTTACGTGCAAATAGACCGGTGTTTTGGTGCATTAATTCCAGGATAAACAGTCCTAGTGGCACGTCTTTCGGATGCATCCCTGAAACAGTGTAACACTTTATTATATACAAATACCAATTATAGTTTGTAATTGATCACTTAATCATTATTCATATTTGAAGCAGTAATGTTTGTCTACATGCAGCCACAAGAGAAATGCTCGCCGCTAAACAACCTGATTATACTGACTTTATTGATAAAATATTCTCTCTATGTGCCCGTGTTGCATTACCATGTTGTTTAATGATCCATGAACATATTATCGTTAGTTTAACAGACTCCCCAGAGGGAGACCCACATCCTTCCCAGCGAGAGGCGAAGGATCCATAGACATCTAGAAACCGTTTACTACTGTAACCCTTTCTATTGAATAGGTTCCTATGGTGTTTTCTAGAGTCTTCGAAGAACAGACTCCGATAAACTATACCGCCCGCGTTATGTCCCAACAAGACGGCGGAGAACAATGACATAAGTGTATTGCCTCTTGACCGTGGACAAATCGTAGATACCCATTGGTACAAATGAGGCTCGAACCCTAGATTACCGGAGTTCACTATGCTATCCGCTGAGTTACTTCACTCCTTTGGCTGTGTTGCATGACCATTACAGGTTCGCTTTATGTATGATAACCCTTAAATATGTGCTACATACAACCCTTTATATATGCTGCAATCAACCCTTTATATATGTTGCATACAACCCTTTTTATATGCTGCATACAACCCTTTATATATGCTGCATACAACCCTTTGTATATGCTGCATACAGCCCTTCATATATGCTGCATACAATCCTTTATATATGCTGCATACAGCCCTGTATATGTGCTGCATATAACACTTTATATATGTTGCATACAACCCTTTTATATGCTGCATACAACCCTTATATATGTTGCATACAACCTTTATATATGCTGCATACAGCCCTTTGTATATGCTGCATACAACATTTTATATATGCTGCATACAACCCTTTATATATGCTGCATACAACCCTTTATATATGCTGCATACAACCCTTTAAATATGCTGCATACAACCCTTCATATATGCTGCATACAACACTTTATATATGCTGCATACAACTCTTTATATATGCTGCATACAACACTTATATACGCTGCATATAATATTTTATATATGCTGCATACAACCCTTTAAATAATTTTTAAGTACCTTTTCCTACAGTATTTACGGCATTGTAATGCATGTTTATAAATGTATACGAGTAACCGTAAGCATTAATATGGGTTCTAATATTTGGTTTATCGCAACCTGAAACAGTTTTCCAAACTATAATTTGTGGTCAGAAGTTTTAAGATATTAGAAAATCATTATATAAAAGACAACATATAGAAAAAAAAGCAATTATTTGATTATTATATCAACAATTAATGTCAATGACATTCTACACTGTTTAGGCTCCAACCCCAGATATATAATCTTGAGTATATGTGTGTTTAACGTCACTTTTAACAATCTATGAATGGCCTGGATTGTAAACACGCCGTGTTTGAAACCTTCTTGCCTCTCTCCGCTGTGGGTTCGAATTCCACTGGAAGCTAGACTTGTTAATGAGAAAGCGTCGATTCTTACGGATGGCGGTAATTATATGTAGTAATGTTTCTTCCCAGGATAAACGAAACAATCGACCGTCATATATAGCCTAAAATGTGTTAAATAAAATGACGTAAAACACCAACCAACCAACCAACCAACAACATATTCAGACGATTAATACCGATGTTTAAATCAATGAAACCCATGCGACAGATAGGTCGTTCCGCTTTGGAGGTGAGTATATTGTGATATAAACTTACAATTATACATTTAAAACAAGAAACATAATTAAATGTTAATAAACATATCAAGCACTGTCATGGGGGTTTATGATCAAAGCGTGTGTTTGTTTAGATAAGGACTAGTACATAAAGAGTTTCCATTTATCAAGCTAGGAATTTTGATCAATTTAAAATGCAAATAGATCACTATACTTTATTTATTTATTTATAAGTGCTTGTGCAGATTTCTGTAAATTAATCCAGCAAAAGCACGCGATGATGTTTGCCACACCAAAGAAACACATGTTTAATACACGAAGTTGTTTGAAAATAACTTTTCAAGTCAAATGTATGTGTTAGTTAATTGTCGTGGCCGACAATGCGACACCCGACAATGTCACATCGCGACATTGGGATACGACAATGCGACATTGCGATACGACAAATCGACATTGCGATACGACATCGCGACATTGCGATACGACATCGCGACATAATGAACATTATACAAGCCTGGAGTTTACATTTGTTGGGTTACACGAGCACATGTGAACATTATACAAGCCTGAAGTTTATATTTGTTGGGTTACACGAGTACATGTGAACATTATACAAGCCTGGAGTTTATATTTGTTGGGTTACACGAGTACATGTGAACATATTACAAGCCTGGAGTTTATCTTTGTTGGGTTACAAGAGCAAATGTGAACATTATACAAGCCTGGAGTTTACATTTGTTGGGTTACACGAGTACATGTGAATATTATACAAGCCTGGAGTTTATATTTGTTGGGTTACAAGAGCACATGTGAACATTATACAAGCCTGGAGTCTATATTTGTTGGGTTACACGAGTACATGTGAACATTATACAAGCCTGGAGTTGACATTTGTTGGGTTACACGAGTACATGTGAACATTATACAAGCCTGGAGTTTATATTTGTTGGGTTACACGAGCACATGTGAACATTATACAAGCCTGGAGTTTATATTTGTTGGGTTACACGAGTACATGTGAACATTAAACAAGGCTGGAGTTTACATGTGTTGGGTTACACGAGTACATGTGAACATTATACAAGCCTGGAGTTTATATTTGTTTGGTTACACGAGCACATGTTAACATTATAAAAGGCTGGAGTTTATATTTGTTGGGTTACACGAGTACATGTGAACATTATACAAGCCTTGAGTTTACATGTGTTGGGTTACACGAGCACATGTGAACATTATACAAGGCTGGAGTTTATATTTGTTGGGTTACACGAGTACATGTGAACATTATACAAGCCTGGAGTTTACATGTGTTGGGTTACACGAGTACATGTGAACATTATACAAGCCTGGAGTTGACATTTGTTGGGTTACACGAGTACATGTGAACATTATACAAGGCTGGAGTTTAAAAAATGTTGGGTTACACGAGTACATGTGAACATTATACAAGCCTGGAGTTTACATTTGTTGGGTTACACGAGTACATGTGAACATTATACAAGCCTGGAGTTTATATTTGTTGGGTTACACGAGTACATGTGAACATCATACAAGCCTGGAGTTTATATGTGTTGGGTTACACGAGCACATGTTAACATTATACAAGGCTTGAGTTTACATTTGTTGGGTTACACGAGTACATGTTAACATTATACAAGCCTGGAGTTTATATTTGTTGGGTTACACGAGTACATGCGAACATCATACAAGCCTGGAGTTTATATTTGTTGGGTTACACGAGCACATGTGAACATTATACAAGGCTTGAGTTGACATGTGTTGGGTTACACGAGTACATGTGAACATTATACACGCCTGGAGTTTACATTTGTTGGGACGAGACATGTGAACATTATACAAGCATGGAGTTTACATTTGTTGGGTTACACGAGTACATAATTATGAACGTTATACAAGGCTGGAGTTGACATGTGTTGGGTTACACGAGTACATGTGAACATTATACATGGCTGGAGTTTACATTTGTTGGGTTACACGAGCACATATGAACATTATACAAGCTTGGAGTTTATATTTGTTGGGTTACACGAGTACATGTGAACATTATACAAGCCTGGAGTTTACATTTGTTGGGTTACACGAGCACATGTGAACATTATACAAGCCTGAAGTTTATATTTGTTTGGTCACACGAGCACATGTGAACATTATACAAGCCTGAAGTTTACATTTGTTGGGTTACACGAGTACATGTGAACATTATACAAGCCTGGAGTTTACATGTGTTGGGTTACAAGAGTACATTTGAACATTGTACAAGCCTGGAGTTTACATGTTTTGGGTTACACGAGTACATGTGAACATTATACAAGCCTGGAGTTTATATTTGTTGGGTTACACGAGCACATGTGAACATTATACAAGCCTGGAGTTTATATTTGTTGGGTTACACGTGTACATGTGAACATTACACTTGCCTGGAGTTTACATGTGTTGGGTAACACGAGTACATGTGAACATTATCCAAGCCTGGAGTTTATATTTGTTTGGTTACACGAGCACATGTTAACATTATACAAGGCTGGAGTTTATATTTGTTGGGTTACACCAGTACATGTGAACATTATACAAGCCTGGAGTTTACATGTGTTGGGTTACACGAGCACATGTGAACATTATACAAGGCTGGAGTTTATATTTGTTGTGTTACACGAGTACATGTGAACATTATACAAGCCTGGAGTTTACATGTGTTGGGTTACACGAGTACATGTGTACATTATACAAGCCTGGAGTTTACATGTGTTGGGTTACACGAGCACATGTGAACATTATACAAGCCTGGAGTTAATATTTGTTGGGTTACACGAGCACATGTGAACATTATACAAGCCTGGAGTTTACATTTGTTGGGTAACACGAGTACATGTGAACATTATACAAGCCTGGAATTTATATTTTTGGCTTACACGAGCACATGTGAACATTATACAAGCCTGAAGTTTATATTTGTTGGATTACACGAGCACATGTGAACATTATACAAGCCTGGGGTTTACATTTGTTGGGTTACACGAGTACATGTGAACATTATACAAGCCTGGAGTTTATATTTGTTGGAATACACGAGCACATGTAAACATAATACAAGCCTGAAGTTTATATTTGTTGGGTTACACGAGCACATGTGAACTTTATACAAGCTTGGAGTTTACATGTGTTGGGTTACACGAGTACATGTGAACATTATACAAGCCTGGAGTTTACATGTGTTGGTTTACAAATGTACATGTGTACACTATACATGTCTGGATTTTTTTGCGTGAATGCTCTTCTATACAATACGGATTGCGGAAATCGACGAGGTTAACACCTGACGTCATCATTCAAACATACACGTCATTGTACAACAACGTTATATATTATAGGCACTCATGTAAGATCCTCTATATATTAATTTAATATGTAATATGAAAAAGGCACAGCCTAAATGGGGATTTATCCAGTTTGAGTAATAAACTTAAAATTTCAAACTGTGAGGATACTGTTTACATGTAAACAAATATCGAGATTCACTAGCCTAATAAATTGGCTCCTATGCAGTTTTTGTTTTATTCTATGTTCTAGGTAACTGTAACTCGCCAATACGAAAAAAATGAAAAAAGCTTTAAACGTGTATTTTAACACACTACGAGATTCACGTGCATATGTTCAGTACGGACCATTCGTACAAACTCTGTCAATTTCAGATAAGTTCACAACCAATCGAGATGTTCCGAAGGTGCGTGAACGTAGGTACAATGGTCAGGTTCTCAAAGATATCCCAACATACTGTTGTTTTGTTTTGTCAAATCTACACCTATATCAATGATGTGCCTCCGCCCCCGCCACACCCCATCCCCCAACCATCCCCATCCCATCATCACCACCACCCGAATAATTGTTTATGCGTTTTGGATTATTTGGATATTAACATTTAAATTTGAACGCAATCATTTACATATAAAACAATTTAGATTAAATTCAGATACACAGATAAAATATCAATAAAAAGAAAACTGAACAGAGGTCACAATAAAATATAAAATAATACAATTTCACACCTCTAAATCCCCCCCCCCCCCCCACCCCAACCATCCCAACCCCGACATTGTTTAAGCTTGTTTTCTGATGGTGTCTGAAGTGTTGCGCTGTTTTCCGACAGCTCTTTTTTATTATAAACTGCATATTAAATTCTTAGTGGTGGGGGAAAAAAGCAGCCAATTCTAATAATATATAAATTACATGTACATGTATTGTCAAAATTATTTATGGAATGCTGAAAACTGGAGCCCGATTAAGATTTTTAGTCATTGCTTTATAGTAATCTAAATCACAGAATACTCCTTAAATTAATATTTAATAAGTCCATATTTATTCGGTCCATCAAATAGTTTATAATTACTTAATATTGCAGTGAAGAGAAAAATAAGATATATTTTTAGGGACTTGAACTCGGATCTTCTGCATGGAAGTCGGGAGCTATAAGCATCAAACGGGTGGCGTCATAATTAAATATACTGTAATGTATTGACTCCTGATACTCACGCAAGACATGAATACTGTAAATAGTAGCGCCAGTAGTGCTTATTAAACTGCAAAGTCGTTTGAAATTGTTCTATTTAGTCGTATTTATCGATTATTGGTCGATAATTGGTCACTGGCGAGACATATCCTCATCGATTGCGGAAATTAACGAAAAGTCCCGATATATATTATATGTGTTGGGGGTTACACGAGCACATGTGAACATTATACAAGGCTGGAGTTTATATTTGTTGGGTTACACGAGTACATGTGAACATTATACAAGCCTGGAGTTTACATGTGTTATGTGACACGAGCACATGTGAACATTATACAAGGCTGGAGTTTATATTTGTTGGGTTACACGAGTACATGTGAACATTATACAAGCCTGGAGTTTACATGTGTTGGGTTACACGAGTACATGTGAACATTATACAAGGCTGGAGTTTATATTTGTTGGGTTACACGAGTACATGTGAACATTATACAAGCTTGGAGTTTACATGTGTTGGGTTACACGAGTACATGTGAACATTATACAAGCCTGGAGTTTACATGTGTTGGGTTACACGAGCACATGTGAAGATTATACAAGCCTGGAGTTTATATTTGTTGGGTTACACGAGCACATGTGAACATTATACAAGCCTGGAGTTTACATTTGTTGGGTAACACGAGTACATGTGAACAATATACAAGCCTGGAGTTTATATTTGTTGGGTTACACGAGCACATGTGAACATTATACAAGCCTGAAGTTTATATTTGTTGGGTTACACGGGCACATGTGAACATTATACAAGCCTGGAGTTTACATTTGTTGGGTTACACGAGTACATGTGAACATTATACAAGCCTGGAGTTTATATTTGTTGGGATACACGAGCACATGTTAACATAATACAAGCCTGCAGTTTATATTTGTTGGGTTACACGAGCACATGTGAACATTATACAATCATGGAGTTTACATGTGTTGGGTTACACGAGTACATGTGAACATTATACAAGCCTGGAGTTTACATGTGTTGGTTTACAAATGTACATGTGTACACTATACATGTCTGGATTTTTTGCGTGAATGCTCTTCCATACAATACGGATTGCGGAAATTGACGAGGTTGTTACGTAGTTAGGCGTCGTACGGAGAAGACCGAATCAACACCTGACGTCATCATTCAAACATACATCGTCATTGTACAACAACGTTATATATTATAGGCACTCATGTAAGATCCTCTATATATTAATTTAATATGTAATATGCAAAAGGCACAGCCTAAATGGGGATTTATCCAGTTTGAGTAATAAACTTAAAATTTCAAACTGTGAGGATACTGTTTACATGTAAACACATATCGAGATTCACTACCCTAATAAATTGGCTCCTATGCAATTTTTTGTTTTATTCTATGTTCTAGGTAACTGTAACTCGCCAATACGAAAAAAATGAAAAAAGCTTTAAACGTGTATTTTAACACACTACGAGATTCACGTGCATATGTTCAGTACGGACCATTCGTACAAACTCTGTCAATTTCAGATAAGTTCACAATCAATCGAGATGTTCCGAAGGTGCGTGAACGTAGGTACAATGGTCAGGTTCTCAAAGATATCCCAACATACTGTTGTTTTGTTTTGTCAAATCTACACATATATCAATGATGTGCCTCCGCCCCCGCCCCACCCCATCCCCCAACCATCCCCCACCCCATCATCACCACCACACGAATAATTGTTTTTGCGTTTTGGATTATTTGGATATTAACATTTAAATTTGAACGCAATCATTTAAATATAAAACAATTTAGATTAAATTCAGATACACAGATAAAATATCAATAAAAAGAAAACTGAAAAGAGGTCACAATAAAATATAAAATAATAAAATTTCACACCTCTAAATTCCCCCTCCCCCCACCCCCACCCCAACCATCCCCACCCCGACATTGTTTTAGCTTGTTTTCTGATGGTGTCTGAAGTGCTGCGCTGTTTTCCGACAGATCTTTTTTATTATAAACTGCATATTAAATTCTTAGAGGTGGGGGAAAAAGAAGCCAATTCTAATAATATATAAATTACATGTACATGTATTGTCAAAATTGTTTATGGAATGCTGAAAACTGGAGCCCGATTAAGATTTTTAGTCATTGCTTTATAGTAATCTAAATCACAGAATACTCCTTAAATTAATATTTAATAAGTCCATATTTATTCGGTCCATCAAATAGTTTATAATTACTTAATATTGCAGTGAAGAGAAAAATAATATATATTTTTAGGGACTTGAACTCGGATCTTCTGCATGGAAGTCGGGAGCTATAAGCATCAAACGGGTGGCGTCATAATTAAATATATTGTAATGTATTGACTCCTGATATTCACGCAAGACATGAATACTGTGAATAGTAGCGTCAGTAGTGCTTATTAAACTGCAAAGTCGTTTGAAATTGTTCTATTTAGTCGTATTTATCGATTATTGGTCGATAATTGGTGACTGGCGAGACATATCCTCATCGATTGCGGAAATTAACGAAAAGTCCCGATGGCATTGATGGTACATAGTCGGCCAATTCCGTCATTCTTCGGTGATAGCGAGATGTTGCGAATGGCACCCAGACAAGGGACATCGCCGAAGAGGCCCGAAGTGAATTTACCATGCCTATCAGCGGAAGTAGCTACTGGTTTCCCGTTCCGTAAGCTTGACTCCCATGTACTTGGCCGAAATCGGAATCCAATTTTCATCCCCTATTAAGTACTGCAATGCATGGTGCATGTAAAAAGACTTTAACACACAAAGTATCTTAAATTAGTACAGTTAACCATTAGGCCTGTAACAATACACTCCAATGCTCGATATTTCGCGAATTTTCATTGGATGTGTACATCTAATACACACAGTATTATCATAATTATACTAGATCTATTAATTTATAATGCATTGCTGTTTAAAATCCGATAAAAAACATTTTCAAAGATCTTAATATTTTGGAAAATCGTAAATATTTAATCGGGTCTGTTTTTGCTGTTGTAGACACCCCGGATTTTTAGATTTTCAATATAATTCAGCTGTGTCAAGAAGTGGCAATTTATTTCGTTTTAAAAACACCAGTAATCGCTCTGTATTTTGTTATGTAGAGTTTAATAGAGCTATGTAAAATTAATAACGAACATGCATTTGCCTATTTTTCTTCCTTGAATAGTCTAGAACAAAATATCAAATAGAAAAAAAACTTTCAAAAACTTTGTTTAAAAATAAGTATTTATGTTATATGTGCTTATAAATTAAAAGAAAATAAGTTTAAGCAGTAAAATATAATGCTTTTTTTTGTATCATTATGTTTTCATTTCTAATTGCAAAAAAACATGATTTTTTTACCAACAATGTCATCGCCGGATGGTGTCTCGCCTACGAGTATATTTCTGTTAATGGAAAAGCTCATGCGGACACTAGAATGACTGAAAGTTAAGACTTGTTTCCATAACAATTTGTCAGGTATAAAGAAAACAAAAAATGTTCAAAAAAATAACTCAATTATTGTTATTTTAAGGCCGTATTTAGCCTAAATGTATAGGTCAAATACACGAATTGGTGTATTAGACAAACACGTTATGTTCTTATATATATATATATATACTGGTTAAATTAGAATACTGTATCCATAAGAAACAAAACACTTTATTTTCATTAATTTGTTTAAGTTACTTTGAGGCATTTTTTGCACAAAAAAAAGTTCTATACATCGTAATTATAGGGTCAAATTCTCTAATGTTTGCATTCGACTCATAGTTTATGTTTTATACACACACTGACTGAATATGAAGTTTGTATCCCTAATAGATTATGATATAATATATTAATTATACAAACAATCGTGAACAAGTGTTGACGCATTCGCGACGACGCGCTTTTTTTTCTTCAAAAAGGTGAGATTTTTGTTTGTTTTATGTTATATCAATTTTATCCAATGAATGTTAGGTTCTATTTATCACATAACACCAAAAAATAGCCTCTTACGGAAAATTGCTTATTGTAGCTGCATGACGCCGCCGTATGTCTATATGATAACGTAGTATGTTGACTCGGCCTTTTCCGTGCAAACCAAACAACGGAAAAACCTCGTCGATTTCCGTAATCCAGCTTTTTGAAAGGTTACGGAAATCAACGACACAATTCCGATGCACACCGAGCTGAGCGGAAAAGACCGAACGATAATTCGGCCCTCATTTGCATAGTTATACCACTAGTGGAGTATCGAAAATATGTGTAATTCCACTCACACACCGTAAATATAGATATAAAAATCGAGCAGCAAAAGCAATATTCAAGGACGACAGTCAAACACAAACACACAGAAACAAAGAACAAATTTAAAGATGAATAAAAGGCCAAATAAGACAGGGTAATTTGACAAATTAGATTTAATGACAAGTACACCTGTATATGGATGAACGAGCATTGATAAAATAATATATATGCATCTATAAAAAAAAGAGTATGATAATGGACCTTTGGAAACGGCCGAAAACGACACATACGAAATATTGCAGTCTCGGTTTGACTGAGACCGTTCATGAGCGGTAGTGAAATATGCTAGCTACCGCTCACGCCCTCTAGCCCCAGGTTGAGCAGAACTCAATATTAATAAAATCAATAGTACAAAATGTTAACCATCCCGAAGATGGCATGCATATGGCGGTGGACATGGAGTTTATTGCTTCCCCATGTCGTACGGCGTATGGTCCCAGTATCTAATAAAATTAGATGCCCCGGAGAGCGAAATAAACATAATGGAATTTAGTTGGGAGCAGCGGTTATGAAGCCTTCATATCACAAGTAACAGTCAAAAGACTAAATTAAAAAGCAGACTATAAGTGGTTAAACAACACCCAGGGCCTTTAATCGGCCGGAGTAGTGGAACCACTGAATCGAAAATGAAGTAAGAAAACAAAAAGAAATGAAAAAGTATAAGTATCGGGCTCAGCGATTTCCAAAGATCGAATGATATAATACCAATTTCAATTACCAGTCTATGCCCAATATTCCTAAAATCCGTTCTTACATTTGCATTATTAATATAAGAAAACTAGTTTTTTTTTCTAGAAAAATACGAATATGAAAAGTGCATACGTTCTAAGTCCTGTCTGTCTGATTAGGTGTCAGACAGGCCAGGAAGTATTTCCGGGTCGTATGGTGCTAAAATATTTCCATGAAAAAAATTGCGCAATATAAGATTGTCAGACTAGTCAGGAATCACTTCCGAATCGTAGGATACTAAAATAGCTTTTTTCCAAGATTAGGGTTTATTGCATTGTTAAATCTAACCTGATGTTAAAGTATTATGTCTGTTGTCGTGAATAGTAAATATTTCACTGTGTTTGTCAGAACTATTTCTTTGAAGAGTATAAGCATATATAAAAGTTTATTTCAAAATGCGAATGCGTGAATGAATGATGCGAAATGTTGAAAACTGAAACGGTGTTTCATTCCAGATATGGGACCGTTTGCGAGCCAAATGCGTGTAATGCACATAATTAAAGTGTATTTAAATGAACGAGTGTTGTGGAAATGTGACTGATCTCCAAAATAGCTTATTTTGCATTGTGTTCAATGGGCTGAATTTCATCGATCTGACACAGCTAGTAGCACAGACTGACGAGGTGGACAACTTACTAAAGTTTGGTACATGTATGAGCTTAGCTTTAACAATTTTAACAAAATTCTTATTTTCAGCCAGCTTTCGTGATAGGTCCATCTTATCCAAAAAAATGTAATACATGCTTGAAACCCACCTAGCTTTTCTTTAATTATAGACTACGGGTTGCAACTTTCTTGGAATGCCTCTTTTACACTCCTGTGGAATCAGATCGCTATCATACACGCGTGTATTCGTACCATATAAGCTATCACCTTTAGTACGGTGATCCCATCCACTTCGTAGTTTAAAGTAACAAAGTTGCAGATATGTTCTAAGTGCTTTAGTTGAAGTAGTTGACTTTTTTTTGTCACATGTATATTGGTATTACGTTACATCACCTATACAGCTTTGGTAATTTGTTTTCACAAATTTGATACTTTGATGATTTTATACATAATGTCTACAAAGTATGACAAAAAAATGGAATAACTAGATACAAATAACACAATTTTCCAAACTGAAAAGATAAGAATTATTGTAGCATGGTCACTGAAAATTCTCTTTGTAATAGCACAGGTGTAAATCGTTTAATTGAAAATAACACCTGTCAGGATAAATGGTGTACTACAACTACCAGTTATTGGAAGTTAGAGTATGGCAGGGAGCTGATATGGACATGCTACAAAACAAATAGAGTATGGTTTCATCTCGTTGGTTAATTTAAACACCTCAATGTTTAAATTAACCAACTTAATGAAACCATACTCTATCTATTACTTATCGGGTATTAATTTAATAATTACAAGTACAATGTCTGTGTTTGAAATTGTCATGATAAGCCACGTAAAATAAATACCGTCAAAGAGAGTTCATTCATTTCATTGATCTAACCTCTTTCGTACTATGCACTAACCTGTTCTCCTAACCTGTGAATGTAAGATTCCTCAGGAGTGTTTTAACAAGACTGAATTATTTAATAGTATTGTATAGTAACTCTGCTGTAGTTAAAGTGGATGTCTACCAAGCTCACAAAGCATAGCCTCAGGTGTAGCTGTTTTGTGTGGTTTTCTCGGTGTAACTGGCACAATATATGAGTAACAAACTACAACACAACACATATTACCTCCCTTTGTACAATTGTCGCCATTTACACGCTTTTTCAACTCGTGGACTGTCGAATGTGTACACACTTGATATTAAAGAACTGCCACATACTGAGGTAAACATTGGTAAAACAATTATATAGACAGTACGGTAAGAATACAAGCAGGAACCAACACTGATGGTGGACAACTCTAATAATTTCAAATGTGGTAGAAAAC
>JAWPHD010024472.1:0-19106 GCA_037043455.1 Cyrtodaria siliqua | reverse complement strand
AAGACACAACGTTAATCTCTTACCAAGTGAGCCCAGAAGTTGCATGTACAAGCCATGACACGGCAACAATGAGTTTCACCGTAAGTTTTTCATTTGTATACGTACTTTCAACAGAGATGACCACGTCAGAAATGCCACTGGCACTCTATGGCACGCAAAATGATACTCGTTGACATTTTATGTCCAAGGGACGTAATTCGTTTACGGGTAAATAGAAAAAATAGAGATAACGTTGCTCTTTCTGCGATCTGAGTGTCCAAATGGTTATTATTTATAAAGGTATTAAGTATAGAATATGTACATTATTATCTGGCGTGTTGTAATGGTTGTTACTATGATACTTGTTATGATTATTCCAGCAAACCTGTATCAAGACACAACGTTAATCTCTTACCAAGTGAGCCCAGAAGTTGCATGTACAAGCCATGACACGGCAACAATGAGTTTCACCGTAAGTTTTTCATTTGTATACGTACTTTCAACAGAGATGACCACGTCAGAAATGCCACTGGCAGTCTATGGCACGCAAAATGATACTCGTTGACATTTTATGTCCAAGGGACGTAATTCGTTTACGGGTAAATAGAAACAATAGAGATAACGTTGCTCTTTCTGCGATCTGAGTGTCCAAATGGTTATTATTTATAAAGGTATTACGTATAGAATATGTACATTATTATCTGGCGTGTTGTAATGGTTGTTACTATGATACTTGTTATGATTATTTCAGCAAACCTGTATCAAGACACAACGTTAATCTCTTACCAAGTGCGCCCAGAAGTTGCATGTACAAGCCATGACACGGCAACAATGAGTTTCACCGTAAGTTTTTCATTTGTATACGTACTTTCAACAGAGATGACCACGTCAGAAATGCCACTGGCAGTCTATGGCACGCAAAATGATACTCGTTGACATTTTATGTCCAAGGGACGTAATTCGTTTACGGGTAAATAGAAAAAATGGAGATAACGTTGCTCTTTCTGCGATCTGAGTGTCCAAATGGTTTTTATTTATAAAGGTATTACGTATAGAATATGTACATTATTATCTGGCGTGTTGTAATGGTTGTTACTATGATACTTGTTATGATTATTGCAGCAAACCTGTATCAAGACACAACGTTAATCTCTTACCAAGTGAGCCCAGAAGTTGCATGTACAAGCCATGACACGGCAACAATGAGTTTCACCGTAAGTTTTTCATTTGTATACGTGCTTTCAACAGAGATGACCACGTCAGAAATGCCACTGGCAGTCTATGGCACGCAAAATGATACTCGTTGACATTTATGTCCAAGGGACTTAATTCGTTTACGGGTAAATAGAACAAATAGAGATAACGTTGCTCTTTCTGCGATCTGAGTGTCCAAATGGTTATTATTTATAAAGGTATTACGTATAGAATATGTACATTATTATCTGGCGTGTTGTAATGGTTGTTACTATGATACTTGTTATGATTATTGCAGCAAACCTGTATCAAGACACAACGTTAATCTCTTACCAAGTGAGCCCAGAAGTTGCATGTACAAGCCATGACACGGCAACAATGAGTTTCACCGTAAGTTTTTCATTTGTATACGTACTTTCAACAGAGATGACCACGTCAGAAATGCCACTGGCAGTCTATGGCACGCAAAATGATACTCGTTGACATTTTATGTCCAAGGGACGTAATTCGTTTACGGGTAAATAGAAAAAATAGAGATAACGTTGCTCTTTCTGCGATCTGAGTGTCCAAATGGTTATTATTTATAAAGGTATTACGTATAGAATATGTACATTATTATCTGGCGTGTTGTAATGGTTGTTACTATGATACTTGTTATGATTATTGCAGCAAACCTGTATCAAGACACAACGTTAATCTCTTACCAAGTGAGCCCAAAAGTTGCATGTACAAGCCATGACACGGCAACAATGAGTTTCACCGTAAGTTTTTCATGTGTATTCGTACTTTCAACAGAGATGACCACGTCAGAAATGCCACTGGCAGTCTATGGCACGCACAATGATACTCGTTGACATTTTATGTCCAAGGGACGTAATTCGTTTACGGGTAAATAGAAAAAATAGAGATAACGTTGCTCTTTCTGCGATCTGAGTGTCCAAATGGTTATTATTTATAAAGGTATTACGTATAGAATATGTACATTATTATCTGGCGTGTTGTAATGGTTGTTACTATGATACTTGTTATGATTATTGCAGCAAACTTGTATCAAGACACAACGTTAATCTCTTACCAGTGAGCCCAGAAGTTGCATGTACAAGCCATGACACGGCAACAATGAGTTTCACCGTAAGTTTTTCATTTGTATACGTACTTTCAACAGAGATGACCACGTCAGAAATGCCACTGGCAGTCTATGGCACGCAAAATGATACTCGTTGACATTTTATGTCCAAGGGACGTAATTCGTTTACGGGTAAATAGAAAAAATAGAGATAACGTTGCTCTTTCTGCGATCTGAGTGTCCAAATGGTTATTATTTATAAAGGTATTACGTATAGAATATGTACATTATTATCTGGCGTGTTGTAGTGGTTGTTACTATGATACTTGTTATGATTATTGCAGCAAACCTGTATCAAGACACAACGTTAATATCTTACCAAGTGAGCCCAGAAGTTGCATGTACAAGCCATGACACGGCAACAATGAGTTTCACCGTAAGTTTTTTATTTGTATACGTACTTTCAACAGAGATGACCACGTCAGAAATGCCACTGGCAGTCTATGGCACGCAAAATGATACTTGTTGACATTATGTCAGGGCGTAATTCGTTTACGGGGAAATAGCAGAAACATAGATAACTTAGATTTTTCCGCGATCTGATAGCCCATATGATTATTATTCATAATAGTAATACGTATAGAATATGTACAATATTATCTGGCGTGTTGTTATGATTGTAAATATGACTATTGTTATAATTATTGCAGCAAACCTGTATCAAGACACAACGTTAATCGCTTCTCAGGTGAGCCGATAAGTTGCATGTACAAGCCATGACAAGCCAACAATGCGTTCCACCGTAAGTGTTTCATATGTATTCGTACTTTTAACAGATATGCAGACGTCAGAAATGAAACGGGATCTCTATGGCACGCAGAATGATACTTGTTGACATTTCATTGCCAAGGGACGTAATTCGTGTACGGGGGAATAGGAGAAACACAGATAACGTAGATTTTTCCGCGATCTGGTAGCCCATATGATTATTATTCATAATAGTAATACGTATAGAATATGTACAATATTATCTGGCGTGTTGTTATGATTGTTAATATGACTATTGTTATAATTATTGCAGCAAACCTGTATCAAGACACAACGTTAATCGCTTATCAAGTGAGCCCAGAAGTTGCATGTACAAGCCATGACAAGCCAACAATGCGTTCCGCCGTAAGTTTTTCATATGTATACGTACTTTCAACGGATATGCACACGTAAGAAATGAAACGGGCACTCTATGGCACGCAGAATGATACTTGTTGACATTTCGTAATCCGTGTACGGGGAAATAGCAGAAACAGAGATAACTTAGATTTTTCCGCGATCTGATAGCCCATATGATTATTATTCATAATAGTAATACGTATAGAATATAAACAATATTATCTGGCGTGTTGTTATGATTGTTAACATGACTATTGTTAAAATTATTGCAGCAAACCTGTATCAAGACACAACGTTAATCGCTTATCAAGTGAGCCCAGAAGTTGCATGTCCAAGCTATGACAAGCCAACAATGCGTTCCGCCGTAAGTTTTTCATATGTATACGTACTTTCAACGGATATGCACACGTCAGAAATGAAACGGGCACTCTATGGCACGCAGAATGATACTTGTTGACATTTCATTGCCAAAGGACGTAATCCGTGTACGGGGTAATAGGAGAAAAAGAGATAACTTATATTTTTACGCGATCTGATAGTCCATATGATTATTATTCATAATAGTAATACGTATAGAATATGTACAATATTATCTGGCGTGTTGTTTTGATTGATAATATGACTATTGTTATAATTATTGCAGCAAACCTGTATCAAGACACAACATTAATCGCTTCTCAAGTGAGCCCAGTAGTTGCATGTACAAGCCATGACAAGCCAACAATGCGTTCCACCGTAAGTTTTTCATATGTATACGTACTTTTAAGAGATATGCACACGTCAGAAATGAAACGGGCACTCTATGGCACGCAGAATGATACTTGTTGACATTTCATTGCCAAGGGACGTAATCCGTGTACGGGGAAATAGGAGAAACACAGATAACTTAGATTTTTACGCGATCTGATAGTACATATGATTATTATTCATAATAGTAATACGTATAGACTATGTACAATATTATCTGGCTTGTTGTTATGATTGTTAATATGACTATTGTTATAATTATTGCAGCAAACCTGTATCAAGACACAACGTTAATCGCTTTTCAAGTGAGCCCAGAAGTTGCATGTACAAGCCATGACAAGCCAACAATGCGTTCCACCGTAAGTTTTTCATATGTATACGTACTTTCAACAGATATGCACAAGTCAGATGTGAAACGGGCACTCTATGGCACGCAGAATGATACTTGTTAACATTTCATTGCCAAGGGACGTAATACGTGTACGGGAAAATAGGAGAAACACAGATAACTTAGATTTTTACGCGATCTGATAGTACATATGATTATTATTCATAATAGTAATACGTATAGAATATGTACAATATTATCTGGCTTGTTGTTATGATTGTTTATATGACTATTGTTATAATTATTGCAGCAAACCTGTATCAAGACACAACGTTAATCGCTTTTCAAGTGAGCCCAGAAGTTGCATGTACAAGCCATGACAAGCCAACAATGCGTTCCACCGTAAGTTTTTCATATGTATACGTACTTTCAACAGATATGCACAAGTCAGAAATGAAACGGGCACTCTGTGGCACGCAGAATGATACTTGTTGACATTTCATTGCCAAGGGACGTAATACGTGTACGGGAAAATAGGAGAAACACAGATAACTTAGATTTTTACGCGATCTGATAGTACATATGATTATTATTCATAATAGTAATACGTATAGAATATGTACAATATTATCTGGCTTGTTGTTATGATTGTTAATATGACTATTGTTATAATTATTGCAGCAAACCTGTATCAAGACACAACGTTAATCGCTTTTCAAGTGAGCCCAGAAGTTACATGTACAAGCCATGACAAGCCAACAATGCGTTCCACCGTAAGTTTTTCATATGTATACGTACTTTCAACAGATATGCACAAGTCAGAAATGAAACGGGCACTCTATGGCACGCAGAATGATACTTGTTGACATTTCATTGCCAAGGGACGTAATACGTGTACGGGAAAATAGGAGAAACACAGATAACTTAGATTTTTACGCGATCTGATAGTACATATGATTATTATTCATAATAGTAATACGTATAGAATATGTACAATATTATCTGGCTTGTTGTTATGATTGTTAATATGACTATTGTTATAATTATTGCAGCAAACCTGTATCAAGACACAACGTTAATCGCTTCTCAAGTGAGGCCAGAAGTTGCATGTACAATCCTTGACAAGCCAACAATGCGTTCCACCGTAAGTTTTTCATATGTATGCGTACTTTCAACAGATATGCACACGTCAGAAATGAAACGGGCACTCTATGGCACGCATAATGATACTTGTTGACATTTCGTAATCCGTGTACGGGGAAATAGCAGAAACATAGATAACTTAGATTTTTCCGCGATCTGATAGCCCATATGATTATTATTCATAATAGTAATACGTATAGAATATGTACAATATTATCTGGCGTGTTGTTATGATTGTAAATATGACTATTGTTATAATTATTGCAGCAAACCTGTATCAAGACACAACGTTAATCGCTTCTCAGGTGAGCCGATAAGTTGCATGTACAAGCCATGACAAGCCAACAATGCGTTCCACCGTAAGTGTTTCATATGTATTCGTACTTTTAACAGATATGCAGACGTCAGAAATGAAACGGGATCTCTATGGCACGCAGAATGATACTTGTTGACATTTCATTGCCAAGGGACGTAATTCGTGTACGGGGGAATAGGAGAAACACAGATAACGTAGATTTTTCCGCGATCTGGTAGCCCATATGATTATTATTCATAATAGTAATACGTATAGAATATGTACAATATTATCTGGCGTGTTGTTATGATTGTTAATATGACTATTGTTATAATTATTGCAGCAAACCTGTATCAAGACACAACGTTAATCGCTTATCAAGTGAGCCCAGAAGTTGCATGTACAAGCCATGACAAGCCAACAATGCGTTCCGCCGTAAGTTTTTCATATGTATACGTACTTTCAACGGATATGCACACGTCAGAAATGAAACGGGCACTCTATGGCACGCAGAATGATACTTGTTGACATTTCGTAATCCGTGTACGGGGAAATAGCAGAAACAGAGATAACTTAGATTTTTCCGCGATCTGATAGCCCATATGATTATTATTCATAATAGTAATACGTATAGAATATAAACAATATTATCTGGCGTGTTGTTATGATTGTTAACATGACTATTGTTAAAATTATTGCAGCAAACCTGTATCAAGACACAACGTTAATCGCTTATCAAGTGAGCCCAGAAGTTGCATGTCCAAGCTATGACAAGCCAACAATGCGTTCCGCCGTAAGTTTTTCATATGTATACGTACTTTCAACGGATATGCACACGTCAGAAATGAAACGGGCACTCTATGGCACGCAGAATGATACTTGTTGACATTTCATTGCCAAAGGACGTAATCCGTGTACGGGGTAATAGGAGAAAAAGAGATAACTTATATTTTTACGCGATCTGATAGTCCATATGATTATTATTCATAATAGTAATACGTATAGAATATGTACAATATTATCTGGCGTGTTGTTTTGATTGATAATATGACTATTGTTATAATTATTGCAGCAAACCTGTATCAAGACACAACATTAATCGCTTCTCAAGTGAGCCCAGTAGTTGCATGTACAAGCCATGACAAGCCAACAATGCGTTCCACCGTAAGTTTTTCATATGTATACGTACTTTTAAGAGATATGCACACGTCAGAAATGAAACGGGCACTCTATGGCACGCAGAATGATACTTGTTGACATTTCATTGCCAAGGGACGTAATCCGTGTACGGGAAATAGGAGAAACACAGATAACTTAGATTTTTACGCGATCTGATAGTACATATGATTATTATTCATAATAGTAATACGTATAGACTATGTACAATATTATCTGGCTTGTTGTTATGATTGTTAATATGACTATTGTTATAATTATTGCAGCAAACCTGTATCAAGACACAACGTTAATCGCTTTTCAAGTGAGCCCAGAAGTTGCATGTACAAGCCATGACAAGCCAACAATGCGTTCCACCGTAAGTTTTTCATATGTATACGTACTTTCAACAGATATGCACAAGTCAGATGTGAAACGGGCACTCTATGGCACGCAGAATGATACTTGTTAACATTTCATTGCCAAGGGACGTAATACGTGTACGGGAAAATAGGAGAAACACAGATAACTTAGATTTTTACGCGATCTGATAGTACATATGATTATTATTCATAATAGTAATACGTATAGAATATGTACAATATTATCTGGCTTGTTGTTATGATTGTTTATATGACTATTGTTATAATTATTGCAGCAAACCTGTATCAAGACACAACGTTAATCGCTTTTCAAGTGAGCCCAGAAGTTGCATGTACAAGCCATGACAAGCCAACAATGCGTTCCACCGTAAGTTTTTCATATGTATACGTACTTTCAACAGATATGCACAAGTCAGAAATGAAACGGGCACTCTATGGCACGCAGAATGATACTTGTTGACATTTCATTGCCAAGGGACGTAATACGTGTACGGGAAAATAGGAGAAACACAGATAACTTAGATTTTTACGCGATCTGATAGTACATATGATTATTATTCATAATAGTAATACGTATAGAATATGTACAATATTATCTGGCTTGTTGTTATGATTGTTAATATGACTATTGTTATAATTATTGCAGCAAACCTGTATCAAGACACAACGTTAATCGCTTTTCAAGTGAGCCCAGAAGTTGCATGTACAAGCCATGACAAGCCAACAATGCGTTCCACCGTAAGGTTTTCATATGTATACGTACTTTCAACAGATATGCACAAGTCAGAAATGAAACGGGCACTCTATGGCACGCAGAATGATACTTGTTGACATTTCATTGCCAAGGGACGTAATACGTGTACGGGAAAATAGGAGAAACACAGATAACTTAGATTTTTACGCGATCTGATAGTACATATGATTATTATTCATAATAGTAATACGTATAGAATATGTACAATATTATCTGGCTTGTTGTTATGATTGTTAATATGACTTTTGTTATAATTATTGCAGCAAACCTGTATCAAGACACAACGTTAATCGCTTCTCAAGTGAGGCCAGAAGTTGCATGTACAATCCTTGAAAAGCCAACAATGCGTTCCACTGTAAGTTTTTCATATGTATGCGTACTTTCAACAGATATGCACACGTCAGAAATGAAACGGGCACTCTATGGCACGCATAATGATACTTGTTGACATTTCGTAATCCGTGTACGGGGAAATAGCAGAAACATAGATAACTTAGATTTTTCCGCGATCTGATAGCCCATATGATTATTATTCATAATAGTAATACGTATAGAATATGTACAATATTATCTGGCGTGTTGTTATGATTGTAAATATGACTATTGTTATAATTATTGCAGCAAACCTGTATCAAGACACAACGTTAATCGCTTCTCAGGTGAGCCGATAAGTTGCATGTACAAGCCATGACAAGCCAACAATGCGTTCCACCGTAAGTGTTTCATATGTATTCGTACTTTTAACAGATATGCAGACGTCAGAAATGAAACGGGATCTCTATGGCACGCAGAATGATACTTGTTGACATTTCATTGCCAAGGGACGTAATTCGTGTACGGGGGAATAGGAGAAACACAGATAACGTAGATTTTTCCGCGATCTGGTAGCCCATATGATTTTTATTCATAATAGTAATACGTATAGAATATGTACAATATTATCTGGCGTGTTGTTATGATTGTTAATATGACTATTGTTATAATTATTGCAGCAAACCTGTATCAAGACACAACGTTAATCGCTTATCAAGTGAGCCCAGAAGTTGCATGTACAAGCCATGACAAGCCAACAATGCGTTCCGCCGTAAGTTTTTCATATGTATACGTACTTTCAACGGATATGCACACGTCAGAAATGAAACGGGCACTCTATGGCACGCAGAATGATACTTGTTGACATTTCGTAATCCGTGTACGGGGAAATAGCAGAAACAGAGATAACTTAGATTTTTCCGCGATCTGATAGCCCATATGATTATTATTCATAATAGTAATACGTATAGAATATAAACAATATTATCTGGCGTGTTGTTATGATTGTTAACATGACTATTGTTAAAATTATTGCAGCAAACCTGTATCAAGACACAACGTTAATCGCTTATCAAGTGAGCCCAGAAGTTGCATGTCCAAGCTATGACAAGCCAACAATGCGTTCCGCCGTAAGTTTTTCATATGTATACGTACTTTCAACGGATATGCACACGTCAGAAATGAAACGGGCACTCTATGGCACGCAGAATGATACTTGTTGACATTTCATTGCCAAAGGACGTAATCCGTGTACGGGGTAATAGGAGAAAAAGAGATAACTTATATTTTTACGCGATCTGATAGTCCATATGATTATTATTCATAATAGTAATACTTATAGAATATGTACAATATTATCTGGCGTGTTGTTTTGATTGATAATATGACTATTGTTATAATTATTGCAGCAAACCTGTATCAAGACACAACATTAATCGCTTCTCAAGTGAGCCCAGTAGTTGCATGTACAAGCCATGACAAGCCAACAATGCGTTCCACCGTAAGTTTTTCATATGTATACGTACTTTTAAGAGATATGCACACGTCAGAAATGAAACGGGCACTCTATGGCACGCAGAATGATACTTGTTGACATTTCATTGCCAAGGGACGTAATCCGTGTACGGGGAAATAGGAGAAACACAGATAACTTAGATTTTTACGCGATCTGATAGTGCATATGATTATTATTCATAATAGTAATACGTATAGACTATGTACAATATTATCTGGCTTGTTGTTATGATTGTTAATATGACTATTGTTATAATTATTGCAGCAAACCTGTATCAAGACACAACGTTAATCGCTTTTCAAGTGAGCCCAGAAGTTGCATGTACAAGCCATGACAAGCCAACAATGCGTTCCACCGTAAGTTTTTCATATGTATACGTACTTTCAACAGATATGCACAAGTCAGAAATGAAACGGGCACTCTATGGCACGCAGAATGATACTTGTTGACATTTCATTGCCAAGGGACGTAATACGTGTACGGGAAAATAGGAGCAACAGAGATAACTTAGATTTTTACGCGATCTGATAGTACATATGATTATTATTCATAATAGTAATACGTATAGAATATGTACAATATTATCTGGCTTGTTGTTATGATTGTTTATATGACTATTGTTATAATTATTGCAGCAAACCTGTATCAAGACACAACGTTAATCGCTTTTCAAGTGAGCCCAGAAGTTGCATGTACAAGCCATGACAAGCCAACAATGCGTTCCACCGTAAGTTTTTCATATGTATACGTACTTTCAACAGATATGCACAAGTCAGAAATGAAACGGGCACTCTATGGCACGCAGAATGATACTTGTTGACATTTCATTGCCAAGGGACGTAATACGTGTACGGGAAAATAGGAGAAACAGAGATAACTTAGATTTTTACGCGATCTGATAGTACATATGATTATTATTCATAATAGTAATACGTATAGAATATGTACAATATTATCTGGCTTGTTGTTATGATTGTTAATATGACTATTGTTATAATTATTGCAGCAAACCTGTATCAAGACACAACGTTAATCGCTTTTCAAGTGAGCCCAGAAGTTGCATGTACAAGCCATGACAAGCCAACAATGCGTTCCACCGTAAGTTTTTCATATGTATACGTACTTTCAACAGATATGCACAAGTCAGAAATGAAACGGGCACTCTTTGGCACGCAGAATGATACTTGTTAACATTTCATTGCCAAGGGACGTAATACGTGTACGGGAAAAATGGAGGAACAGAGATAACTTAGATTTTTACGCGATCTGATAGTACATATGATTATTATTCATAATAGTAATACGTATAGAATATGTACAATATTATCTGGCTTGTTGTTATGATTGTTAATATGACTATTGTTATAATTATTGCAGCAAACCTGTATCAAGACACAACGTTAATCGCCTTTCAAGTGAGCCCAGAAGTTGCATGTACAAGCCATGACAAGCCAACAATGCGTTCCACCGTAAGTTTTTCATATGTATACGTACTTTCAACAGATATGCACAAGTCAGAAATGAAACGGGCACTCTATGGCACGCAGAATGATACTTGTTGACATTTCATTGCCAAGGGACGTAATACGTGTACGGGAAAATAGGAGAAACACAGATAACTTAGATTTTTACGCGATCTGATAGTACATATGATTATTATTCATAATAGTAATACGTATAGAATATGTACAATATTATCTGGCTTGTTGTTATGATTGTTAATATGACTTTTGTTATAATTATTGCAGCAAACCTGTATCAAGACACAACGTTAATCGCTTTTCAAGTGAGCCCAGAAGTTGCATGTACAAGCCATGACAAGCCAACAATGCGTTCCACCGTAAGTTTTTCATATGTATACGTACTTTCAACAGATATGCACAAGTCAGAAATGAAACGGGCACTCTATGGCACGCAGAATGATACTTGTTGACATTTCATTGCCAAGGGACGTAATACGTGTATGGGAAAATAGGAGAAACACAGATAACTTAGATTTTTACGCGATCTGATAGTACATATGATTATTATTCATAATAGTAATACGTATAGAATATGTACAATATTATCTGGCTTGTTGTTATGATTGTTAATATGACTATTGTTATAATTATTGCAGCAAACCTGTATCAAGACACAACGTTAATCGCTTTTCAAGTGAGCCGAGAAGTTGCATGTACAAGCCATGACAAGCCAACAATGCGTTCCACCGTAAGTTTTTCATATGTATACGTACTTTCAACAGATATGCACAAGTCAGAAATGAAACGGGCACTCTATGGCACGCAGAATGATACTTGTTGACATTTCATTGCCAAGGGACGTAATACGTGTACGGGAAAATAGGAGAAACACAGATAACTTAGATTTTTACGCGATCTGATAGTACATATGATTATTATTCATAATAGTAATACGTATAGAATATGTACAATATTATCTGGCTTGTTGTTATGATTGTTAATATGACTATTGTTATAATTATTGCAGCAAACCTGTATCAAGACACAACGTTAATCGCTTTTAAAGTGAGCCCAGAAGTTGCATGTACAAGCCATGACAAGCCAACAATGCGTTCCACCGTAAGTTTTTCATATGTATACGTACTTTCAACAGATATGCACAAGTCAGAAATGAAACGGGCACTCTATGGCACGCAGAATGATACTTGTTGACATTTCATTGCCAAGGGACGTAATACGTGTACGGGAAAATAGGAGAAACACAGATAACTTAGATTTTTACGCGATCTGATAGTACATATGATTATTATTCATAATAGTAATACGTATAGAATATGTACAATATTATCTGGCTTGTTGTTATGATTGTTAATATGACTATTGTTATAATTATTGCAGCAAACCTGTATCAAGACACAACGTTAATCGCTTTTCAAGTGAGCCCAGAAGTTGCATGTACAAGCCATGACAAGCCAACAATGCGTTCCACCGTAAGTTTTTCATATGTATACGCACTTTCAACAGATATGCACACATCAGAAATGAAACGTGCACTCTATGGCACGCAGAATGATACTTGTTGACATTTCATTGCCAAGGGACGTAATACGTGTACGGGGAAATAGGAGAAACACAGAAAACTTAGATTTTTACGCGATCTGATAGTACATATGATTATTATTCATAATAGTAATACGTATAGAATATGTACAATATTATCGGGCTTGTTGTTATGATTGTTAATATGACTATTGTTATAATTATTGCAGCAAACCTGTATCAAGACACAACGTTAATCGCTTTTCAAGTGAGCCCAGAAGTTGCATGTACAAGCCATGACAAGCCAACAATGCGTTCCACCGTAAGTTTTTCATATGTATACGCACTTTCAACAGATATGCACACATCAGAAATGAAACGTGCACTCTATGGCACGCAGAATGATACTTGTTGACATTTCATTGCCAAGGGACGTAATACGTGTACGGGAAAATAGGAGAAACACAGATAACTTACATTTTTACGCGATCTGATAGTACATATGATTATTATTCATAATAGTAATACGTATAGAATATGTACAATATTATCTGGCTTGTTGTTATGATTGTTAATATGACTATTGTTATAATTATTGCAGCAAACCTGTATCAAGACACAACGTTAATCGCTTTTCAAGTGAGCCCAGAAGTTGCATGTACAAGCCATGACAAGCCAACAATGCGTTCCACCGTAAGTTTTTCATATGTATACGTACTTTCAACAGATATGCACAAGTCAGAAATGAAACGGGCACTCTATGGCACGCAGAATGATACTTGTTAACATTTCATTGCCAAGGGACGTAATACGTGTACGGGAAAATAGGAGGAACAGAGATAACTTAGATTTTTACGCGATCTGATAGTACATATGATTATTATTCATAATAGTAATACGTATAGAATATGTACAATATTATCTGGCTTGTTGTTATGATTGTTAATATGACTATTGTTATAATTATTGCAGCAAACCTGTATCAAGACATAACGTTAATCGCTTTTCAAGTGAGCCCAGAAGTTGCATGTACAAGCCATGACAAGCCAACAATGCGTTCCACCGTAAGTTTTTCATATGTATACGTACTTTCAACAGATATGCACACGTCATAAATGAAACGGGCACTCTATGGCACGCAGAATGATACTTGTTGACATTTCATTGCCAAGGGACGTAATCCGTGTACGGGGAAATAGGAGAAACATATATAACTTAGATTTTTACGCGATCTGATAGCCCATATTATTATTATTCATAATAGTAATACGTATAGAATATGTACAATATTATCTGGCGTGTTGTTATGATTGTTAATATGACTATTGTTATAATTATTGCAGCAAACCTGTATCAAGACACAACGTTAATCGCTTCTCAAGTGAGCCCAGAAGTTGCATGTACAAGCCATGACAAGCCAACAATGCGTTCCATCGTATGTTTTTCATATGTATACGTACTTTTAAGAGATATGCACACGTCAGAAATGAAACGGGCACTCTATGGCACGCAGAATGATACTTGTTGACATTTCATTGCCAAGGGACGTAATCCGTGTACGGGGAAATAGGAGAAACAAAGATAACTTAGATTTTTACGCGATCTGATAGTACATATGATTATTATTCATAATAGTAATACGTATAGACTATGTACAATATTATCTGGCTTGTTGTTATGATTGTTAATATGACTATTGTTATAATTATTGCAGCAAACCTGTATCAAGACACAACGTTAATCGCTTTTCAAGTGAGCCCAGAAGTTGCATGTACAAGCCATGACAAGCCAACAATGCGTTCCACCGTAAGTTTTTCATATGTATACGTACTTTCAACAGATATGCACAAGTCAGATGTGAAACGGGCACTCTATGGCACGCAGAATGATACTTGTTAACATTTCATTGCCAAGGGACGTAATACGTGTACGGGAAAATAGGAGAAACACAGATAACTTAGATTTTTACGCGATCTGATAGTACATATGATTATTATTCATAATAGTAATACGTATAGAATATGTACAATATTATCTGGCTTGTTGTTATGATTGTTTATATGACTATTGTTATAATTATTGCAGCAAACCTGTATCAAGACACAACGTTAATCGCTTTTCAAGTGAGCCCAGAAGTTGCATGTACAAGCCATGACAAGTCAACAATGCGTTCCACCGTAAGTTTTTCATATGTATACGTACTTTCAACAGATATGCACAAGTCAGAAATGAAACGGGCACTCTATGGCACGCAGAATGATACTTGTTGACATTTCATTGCCAAGGGACGTAATACGTGTACGGGAAAATAGGAGCAACAGAGATAACTTAGATTTTTACGCGATCTGATAGTACATATGATTATTATTCATAATAGTAATACGTATAGAATATGTACAATATTATCTGGCTTGTTGTTATGATTGTTAATATGACTATTGTTATAATTATTGCAGCAAACCTGTATCAAGACATAACGTTAATCGCTTTTCAAGTGAGCCCAGAAGTTGCATGTACAAGCCATGACAAGCCAACAATGCGTTCCACCGTAAGTTTTTCATATGTATACGTACTTTCAACAGATATGCACACGTCATAAATGAAACGGGCACTCTATGGCACGCAGAATGATACTTGTTGACATTTCATTGCCAAGGGACGTAATCCGTGTACGGGGAAATAGGAGAAACATATATAACTTAGATTTTTACGCGATCTGATAGCCCATATTATTATTATTCATAATAGTAATACGTATAGAATATGTACAATATTATCTGGCGTGTTGTTATGATTGTTAATATGACTATTGTTATAATTATTGCAGCAAACCTGTATCAAGACACAACGTTAATCGCTTCTCAAGTGAGCCCAGAAGTTGCATGTACAAGCCATGACAAGCCAACAATGCGTTCCATCGTATGTTTTTCATATGTATACGTACTTTTAAGAGATATGCACACGTCAGAAATGAAACGGGCACTCTATGGCACGCAGAATGATACTTGTTGACATTTCATTGCCAAGGGACGTAATCCGTGTACGGGGAAATAGGAGAAACACAGATAACTTAGATTTTTACGCGATCTGATAGTACATATGATTATTATTCATAATAGTAATACGTATAGACTATGTACAATATTATCTGGCTTGTTGTTATGATTGTTAATATGACTATTGTTATAATTATTGCAGCAAACCTGTATCAAGACACAACGTTAATCGCTTTTCAAGTGAGCCCAGAAGTTGCATGTACAAGCCATGACAAGCCAACAATGCGTTCCACCGTAAGTTTTTCATATGTATACGTACTTTCAACAGATATGCACAAGTCAGATGTGAAACGGGCACTCTATGGCACGCAGAATGATACTTGTTAACATTTCATTGCCAAGGGACGTAATACGTGTACGGGAAAATAGGAGAAACACAGATAACTTAGATTTTTACGCGATCTGATAGTACATATGATTATTATTCATAATAGTAATACGTATAGAATATGTACAATATTATCTGGCTTGTTGTTATGATTGTTTATATGACTATTGTTATAATTATTGCAGCAAACCTGTATCAAGACACAACGTTAATCGCTTTTCAAGTGAGCCCAGAAGTTGCATGTACAAGCCATGACAAGTCAACAATGCGTTCCACCGTAAGTTTTTCATATGTATACGTACTTTCAACAGATATGCACAAGTCAGAAATGAAACGGGCACTCTATGGCACGCAGAATGATACTTGTTGACATTTCATTGCCAAGGGACGTAATACGTGTACGGGAAAATAGGAGCAACAGAGATAACTTAGATTTTTACGCGATCTGATAGTACATATGATTATTATTCATAATAGTAATACGTATAGAATATGTACAATATTATCTGGCTTGTTGTTATGATTGTTAATATGACTATTGTTATAATTATTGCAGCAAACCTGTATCAAGACACAACGTTAATCGCTTTACAAGTGAGCCCAGAAGTTGCATGTACAAGCCATGACAAGCCAACAATGCGTTCCACCGTAAGTTTTTCATATGTATACGTACTTTCAACAGATATGCACAAGTCAGAAATGAAACGGGCACTCTATGGCACGCAGAATGATACTTGTTGACATTTCATTGCCAAGGGACGTAATACGTGTACGGGAAAATAGGAGAAACACAGATAACTTAGATTTTTACGCGATCTGATAGTACATATGATTATTATTCATAATAGTAATACGTATAGAATATGTACAATATTATCTGGCTTGTTGTTATGATTGTTAATATGACTATTGTTATATATTGCAGCAAACCTGTATCAAGACACAACGTTAATCGCTTTTCAAGTGAGCCCTGAAGTTGCATGTACAAGCCATGACAAGCCAACAATGCGTTCCACCGTAAGTTTTTCATATGTATACGCACTTTCACAGATATGCACACATCAGAAATGAAACGTGCACTCTATGGCACGCAGAATGATACTTGTTGACATTTCATTGCCAAGGGACGTAATACGTGTACGGGGAAATAGGAGAAACACAGATAACTTAGATTTTTACGCGATCTGATAGTACATATGATTATTATTCATAATAGTAATACGTATAGAATATGTACAATATTATCTGGCTTGTTGTTATGATTGTTAATATGACTATTGTATATGTTAGTATAATTATTGCAACAACCTGTATCAAGACACAACGTTAATCGCTTTTCAAGTGAGCCCAGAAGTTGCATGTACAAGCATGACAAGCCAACAATGCGTTCCACCGTAAGTTTTTCATATGTATACGCACTTTCAACAGATATGCACACATCAGAAATGAAACGTGCACTCTATGGCACGCAGAATGATACTTGTTGACATTTCATTGCCAAGGACGTAATACGTGTACGGGAAAATAGGAGAAACACAGATAACTTAGATTTTACGCGATCTGATAGTACATATATTATTATTCATAATAGTAATACGTATAGAATATGTACAATATTATCTGGCTGTTGTTATGATTGTTAATATGACTATGTGTTATAATTATTGCATCAAACCTGTATCAAGACACAACGTTAATCGCTTTTTAAAGTGAGCCCAGAAGTTGCATGTACAAGCCATGACAAGCCAACAATGCGTTCCACCGTAAGTTTTTCATATGTATACATACTTTCAACAGATATGCACAAGTCAGAAATGAAACACGGGCACTCTATGGCACGCAGAATGATACTTGTTGACATTTCATTGCCAAGGGACGTAATACGTGTACGGAAAAATAGGAGAAACCGAGATAACTTAGATTGTTACTCGATCTGATAGTCCATATGATTATTATTCATAATAGTAATTACGTATAGAATATGTACAATATTATCTGGCGTGTCGTTATGATTGTTAATATGACTATTGTTATAATTATTGCAGCAAACCTGTATCAAGACACAACGTTAATCGCTTATCAAGTGAGCCAGAAGTTGCATGTACAAGCCATGACAAGCAACAATGCGTTCCACCGTAAGTTTTTCATATGTATACGTACTTTCAACAGATATGCACAAGTCAGAAATGAAACGGGCACTCTATGGCACGCAGAATGATACTTGTTGACATTTCATTGCCAAGGGACGTAATACGTGTACGGGAAAATAGGAGAAACACAGATAACTTAGATTTTTACGCGATCTGATAGTACATATGATTATTATTCATAATAGTAATACGTATAGAATATGTACAATATTATCTGGCTTGTTGTTATGATTGTTAATATGACTATTGTTATAATTATTGCAGCAAACCTGTATCAAGACACAACGTTAATCGCTTCTCAAGTGAGCCCAGAAGTTGCATGTACAAGCCATGACAAGCCAACAATGCGTTCCACCGTAAGTTTTTCATATGTATACGTACTTTCAACAGATATGCACAAGTCAGAAATGAAACGGGCACTCTATGGCACGCAGAATGATACTTGTTGACATTTCATTGCCAAGGGACGTAATACGTGTTCGGGAAAATAGGAGAAACAGAGATAACTTAGATTGTTACTCGATCTGATAG
>JAWPHD010024471.1:0-19107 GCA_037043455.1 Cyrtodaria siliqua | reverse complement strand
GAGCCGCTCCAGAGAGTATGAAAGGAAACATTGCATGTTTTTTAAAGCCGCTCCAGAGTGTATGAATGGAAACATTGCATGTTATTCAAAGCCGCTCCAGAGCGTATGAAAGGAAACATTGCATGTTATGCAGAGCCGCTCCGGAGAGTATGAAAGGAAACATTGCATGTTTTTTAAAGCCGCTCCAGAGTGTATGAAAGGAAACATTGCATGTTATTCAAAGCCGCTCCAGAGAGTGTGAAAGGAAACATTGCATGTTATTCAGAGCCGCTTCAGAGAGTATGAAAGGAAACATTGCATGCTATTTAGAGCGTCTCCAGAGTGTATGAAAGGAAACATTGCATGTTATTCAGAGCCACTCTATAGCGTATGAAAGGAAACATTGCATGTTATTCAGAGCCGCTCCAGAGAGAATGAAAGGACACATTGCATGTTATTCAGAGCCGCTCAAGAGAGTATGAAAGGAAACATTGCATGTTATTCAGAGCTACTCCAGAGAATATGAAAGGAAATATTGCATGTCATTCAAAGCCGCTCCAGAGCGTATGAAAGGAAACATTGCATGTTATTCAGAGCTACTCCAGAGAATATGAAAGGAAATATTGCATGTTATTCAAAGCCGCTCCAGAGCGTATGAAAGGAAACATTGCATGTTATGCAGAGCCGCTCCAGAGAGTATGAAAGGAAACATTGCATGTTTTTTAAAGCCGCTCCAGAGTGTATGAATGGAAACATTGCATGTTATTCAAAGCCGCTCCAGAGCGTATGAAAGGAAACATTGCATGTTATGCAGAGCCGCTCCGGAGAGTATGAAAGGAAACATTGCATGTTTTTTAAAGCCGCTCCAGAGTGTATGAAAGGAAACATTGCATGTTATTCAAAGCCGCTCCAGAGCGTATAAAAGGAAACATTGCATGTTATGCAGAGCCGCTCCAGAGTGTATGAAAGGAAACATTGCATGTTATGCAGAGCCGCTCCAGAGCGTATAAAAGGAAACACTGCATGTTATGCAGAGCCGCTCCAGAGAGTATGAAAGGAAACATGCATGTTTTTCAAAGCCGCTCCAACGATTATGAAAGGAAACATTGCATGTTATGCAGAGCCGCTCCAGAGTGTATGAAAGGACACATTGATATCCGGGAAACTTCCCTACTCTCACTAACGAATTATTTGTAATGACAATTCAACTTTTCGAAAAAATACAAAATCCTATATTTTCCGCGTACATGGACAAAAATAAAATGCACTGTTATCATACAATACTTCCCTTATGCGATCTGTTTTACTTTGCAAATTATACAATATTTTAGTTTGTAGACATTCTGCACTTCTTTCAGGACATTCATTGTATAGAGTTGTTTTGAATTTTGACATACGGTGTACACAATATTTGGCGGCCTATAATAGCAGGTTTAAATTGCAGTTTTGCAATATGAAACGTGTGACCCAATATCGCCCCATCCAACGGTGAATGTTAAAGCGACATATCGGCCAGATTTGACAAATCCGTTAACCCAGATTTAAACCATTTGCACATGAGATACCCAGATTAAAAACTTAAAGGGAGTCACGACAACTCTGAAGTATATATTAAACATTAAAGTCACCTTAGTTAATTAACGCCATATCAATTTGACTTTAATATTATACAATAATAATACAATTAGAAGTTTGCAATATTCGTTATTCTTACCATATAATATTATTTAAATATAATATTGGTTCATTATACTTAACAATTATAAATATACAAATGTTCAACTACTTTTTAATAAACTACAGATCTATACATAATTTTGTTATTATTCAATTAGGCCAAATCAAATATTATGTGTGGTTCCGGTTACCCGTCCGATTCTAGATTTCTAGGCCGTTTTCGACGACACTAAATATTGTTTTCCCCATTTTTTCGAAAACAAATACGAACGTATATGGGGCGAATCTTCGTACTCAGAAAGAGATGCTTCCGGTAAGCAAGATGGCGACCTCCTCAATTTTAATCTTAAGAATGAGAATCCATGAAACCCTACTATATTGATTGATAACTTTTGATTTTTTATGCTATAATGATATTGCCATAAAGATGGTGTGCTGTTTAATTTTGAAAATTATACCAATATTGACCTTATAACAACATTCAACTGGGCATATCCTTGTTTATTATCCGATTTTGATAATTCTTACACCATTTTGTCCACCTACTAACCTTTATAGGTAACCTAACAACGAAAGCCGTTCCTTTTAAAATAAACTTGATTTTACTTTGGGTATTAGACTAATATGAATTTTAGGCACTGCCTAAGACCGAGCAGAGCTCATACCCTTTAAAGGACCACACACAGCAAAACATCTAGAGGTAGATAGAGATGCATTGTATCTCAACCATTAAAATAACACCCAGATGTGTTAACTGTAACGTGCGTAAATAAAAGGTGATAAAATATGCGAGATTTCAACATTTCACGTTTTCTTCATTTTTCTAAAATATATCTATGTACGGTAGGTTCAATATAATCAACATACAGTGGCGTAGATGCCTTTAGGCACCGCAGGCTTGTGCTTAAAGCATTTTCAAGATATTTTCTGTTTATTCCAGCCAAAATGTCTTCACAAATTCGTCTGAACGTATTTCTTATTAAAACAAAGTGAGGAGTATTCCATCAGAGACCAGACCTCACTAACAACGTCTGACATGTGGTGCTAATTGCTTCAGCCTACAACTTTAAATCGGCCAACTACGTCCCTGATTTTCAAAAATGAAATCAAATATCAAAAATAAGTTGCTTCAAACTTGTTAAATAATTATAAATACTGCTATCTACGCAAATATAAAAAAATATCCAGAACCCAGAGTTTCAAAAAGGCAAAATTGCCGTGAATCTCTTTAACGAGTTTACTGTAATAATAATACAAACAAAATGTAATCATAAGTGATGTCAATACATGCTTATACATAGCACTTTTTGTTTTAGTGAAAAACATGTATCGATCCCGCTCTATGTTTCTTATTATGCAAATTAAATGCCTACCCAATCGAATCCAAGTTGCGGGAATCATAGCGCCTATGGCTGTACCTAATATAGAGCTATGAATCTTCCTACAGAGTATATAGAGTACTTCCCGGCAATGTTTGTTAAGACTTCACACAATGCCCGCATGCACAACTAGCGTATTTCCATACAAACCCGCTGGACATATTTTATTTTAGGGACATACGGACGGACAAGGGCAACTCTATATGCATTCGCGCTCATTTTGATGATGGCATAACAAACACCACCATACCTGTTATCAAACCTTTATATTATTACTTATAGTATGGGTATGATTGTCTGGGGCTTTTTCTCAAAGTTTCAAACGCATGTGAAACTTCGGTGTATCACATATTGACTGTGGTTTGTGGTGTATATATGTATGCTGAACTATAGTATCGTTTAACAATAGCTTGTCAGTTCAATTTTAAAACGTTAAATATTTAAAACAAAATAAAGTATTGTTATAATTAACTTAATGATGAAAAAGTGCACGGATTACTAGTATTATATAATTAATCAAAACTGCTTTTACTTTACCCATCCTACGGTATTGTTACTGCATGCGTGTTAACGACATAACAACACACGTTTTTAGCAGCGTCTGCTTAAAAAGAACTATTAGCTAAATTTATAAAACTACTGAGAAATAATGCAAGAACTAGATTCCGATATACCTAACATGTTTGCAAGCATATGCTAGATAATAAACAAGTTGAAACATGTTATAATTGAAATATAATTGACTGGAACAAGACATTAAGAAAATATCTGGCTATGACTAGAATTTTATATAAAAAATGCATATACGATCAAAGTGTATATAGCAAATGGGGTGTGCCATTTGGGTTGCATGACTGATGTGTACGTAACTGTAAAGTTTATACATGCACATATGTAATGTGTACGTAACTGTAAAGTTTATACATACACATATGTAATGTGTACGTAACTGTAAAGTTTATACATACACATATGTAATGTGTACGTAACCGTAAAGTTTATACATACACATATGTAATGTGAACGTACCTGTAAAGTTTATACATGTACATATGGACCTGTCACTGTAATTATGTGTATTCATTCATTCCAGCTGCGTAGTATGGCCGGTTTTCAACATACTCCTAAACGAGTAGGGGAGGGACTGGGAGGAGGTCAATGTTTTCTTTTAACCAAATATTCTCCGGAATTCGGCCCCTTTCCCCACCTTGAAATAGTATATTTTTTCCCCTTTTTGAGAAAAAAATCGTGTTTTTTTTTACTTTTAAATGTAGTTTCTTGTACATTTAGTATTAAATGAAAGACTGCGACTTAGTACATATAATCAAATATATATCGAAAATCCCACTTTTTCCAATTCACGTCGAATTTTTCCCCCTCTAAAGGGCCCGACAACCTTCCCCAAAAAGTAATATCAAAACACTGGTCAGACGCCCCAGAAGGGGCGTTGTGTTCATCTCTGGCTTAAAATGGTGCCTTTACAAGCGATATTTGTCAGGAAAATATACATTGTATGCCATACACACGCCCTCCACCACCCCCCCCCCACCCCCCACCAAAAAAAAAAGGGGGTAATTTCCCATTGTTATCACACTCCCCACTATGATTGTTATTGCATCTTTATGTTTTTAAGAATTCTTTTTTCCATGTTACTCATGTCATGGTACGCTCCTGCAAGATCTACCTCAATGACCTTTATGTAATGTTATGTCATATATTGAAATGTACATGAAATATACATGGACTAGTGTGTAAAAGGACATGTACGGTATGAACATTGTTTTTGTAAGGTACATTTCTGGTTCCAGTGTCTCTAGATTGTGAAGATTATATTTTTGTCAATGTTTTGTGTTCTTGATGAATAGTTGCAGTTTAAGCGATCCCATCATGTGAATTTTCTATTAACTGAAGAAGTGGATTTTAAGTTTTCACGATTGTGCTTTTCATTGTTGTAAACAGAGATATAAACATTGGTTTAATGAAGGTTAGTTTAGTTTTGACAACCAATAACAAATAATAAAAACAACTGCTAATGATAAGCTTCCTTTTAATGCATTTAATAAATATCGCTTCATTCGTAACTACTTGTCACTATCCCGAAAAATGACAGGATTAGCCGAACTAGTACGAATACTCCGAATAAGCGTTTATCAAACTACGAAAAGAGACAGTCGTTCAAGTGAAACAGACTGATCCCCTGATGATTTGAGGAAAAAATCCGAAATTGCCGAACACAATTTCATCAATGGCGGCGCTTCCGGTGCGACACAGTTTTTTTGCATAGCCAGGTACGATTTCAAAACTTGCACATGTGTTACTATTAGCCGATCATCGTCATCGTCATCGTTATTCATATAATTGTATTCGCTTTTTTCCTCCATGAACATTATATTTAGAAAATGAAGACATACTAGCAAATTATATGACATGCGATATATATATATATATATATATATATATATATATATAGAGAGAGAGAGAGAGAGAGAGAGAGAATTTGTTTCAAATATTTAGTAAAATGTATGACAAGATAGATGATTTTAATTGTGATGTTGTTAACTACCCCCATTTAGATGGGATTTTTACCGGGCTACTTTTTGTGTGGTCTATGTTTATCAGCTTATTTATATATATATATATATAGAGAGAGAGAGAGAGAAAGAGAGAGAGAGAGAATTTGTTTCAAATATTTAGTAAAATGTATGACAAGATAGATGATTTTAATTGTGATATTGTTAACTACCCCCATTTAGATGGGATTTTTACCGGGCTGCTTTTTGTGTGGTCTATGTTTATCAGCTTATTTTTTTTCTCGAGCTTGTAGTGTTCGTGGTATTTGTATAACTAAAATGCTACTCCAGCATTGCTACCATTTCCGTGAACTTCGAAGGGCCTTTGCAGCATTCTGTTGTCGTGGCCCTGTTATGATTTTGAAATATACAAGTAATTTGAAAACTCTTCTGCGGCGTGAAGATTTCTTTTTGTGGAAATGATCGAGTCCATCAAGTTACTTACTGTCTCGTTGATGTCGAACTTTCTTGTGGAAATGATCGAGCACATAAAGTTACCGTCTCTTTAATGTGAAGCTTTTTTTGTGGAAATGATCGAGTCCATCAAGTTATTGCCTCTTTAATGTCGAGCTTTTTTGTGGAAATGATCCTGTCCATAAAATTACCGTCTCTTTAATGTGAAGCTTTTTTTGTGAAAATAATCGAGTTCACTAAAATACCGTCTCTTTTGTCGAGCTTTCTTGTGGAAATGATCGAGTCCATCAAGTTACTGCCTCTTTAATGTCGAGCTTTTTTGTGGAAATGATCGAGTCCATCAAGTTATTGCCTCTTTAATGTCGAGCTTTTTTGTGGAAATGATCCTGTCCATAAAATTACCGTCTCTTTAATGTGAAGCTTTTTTTGTGAAAATAATCGAGTTCACTAAAATACCGTCTCTTTAATGTCGAGCTTTCTTGTGGAAATGATCGAGTTCATAAAGTAACCGTACCTTTAATGTCGAGCTTTTTATGGAAATTATCTAGGCAGTAAAGTTACTGTGAATAAGTCCATAAAGATACTGTCTCTTTAATGTCGAGTCTTTAATTTTGAGCTTTTTGTGGAATTGATCGAGTCCATAAAGTAACTCTCCCTTTAATGTCGAGCTTTCTTGTGGAAATGATCGAGTCCACCAAGTTAATGCCTCTTTAATTTGGAGCTTTTTGTGGAAATGATCGGGAGTATAAAGTTAGTGTCTCTTTGATGTCGAGCTTTCATGTGGAAATGATCGAGTCCACAAATATATTGTCACTTTAATATGGAGCTTTTTGTGGAAATTATCATGTGCATAAAGTTACTGTCTCTTTAATGTGAAGCTTTATGTGGATAAGATCAAGTCATTAAATAACTGTACCTTTAATGTGAAGACTTTTGTGGAAATGATCGAGTCCAGAAAGATACTATCCCTCTAATGAGAAGCTTTTTGTGGAAATGATAGAGTCCAGAAAGATACTATCCCTCTAATGAGAAACTTGTTGTGGAAATCGAATCGAATTGAATTGAATTTTATAGTCGAACCAACAGCTAAGGTCTTATGGCAACTTTCCAGCTTCCACTGGTGGCGAAAAAAAACAGGTGCCTCTCCGGGCAAATTATCGTGCACGGGCGGCGACTGGGTAGAACCACCGACGTTCTAAAGGCCAGCTGGATAGCTTCCTCACAAAAAGATTCCTAGAATTTGTGGAAATGATTGAGTCCAAAAAGATACCGTCACTTTAATGTGTTGCTCTTTTTGAAAATGATAGAGTACATAAATATACTGTGAACATAAAAAAGTGAAGCTTTCTGTGGAATGATCTAATCTATAACGATACTGTCCCTTAAGTGTGAAGCTTTTTTGTAGAAATGATCGAGACCATAAAGATACTGTCCTTTAAATATGAATCATTTAGTGGAGATGATTTAGCCGCTCTTTGTGGAAATGATAGAGTTCTTAAAGATACGGTCCCTTTTACTGTGAACCTTTTTGTGGAAACGATTGAGTCACTGACTCTTTAATGTGGAGCTTTTCGTGAAAATGGTCGAGTCCATAAAGTTACTGTCTCTTTAATGTGGCGCTCTTTGTGGAAATGATTGAGTCCATTAAGTTACTGTCACTTTAATGTGGAGCTTTTCGTGGAAATGATTGAGTTACTGTCACTTTAATGTGGAGCTTTTTGTGGAAATGATTGAGTTACTGTCACTTTAATGTGGAGCTTTTCGTGGAAATGATTGAGTTACTGTCACTTTAATGTGGAGCTTTTTGTGGAAATGATTGAGTTACTGTCACTTTAATGTGGAGCTTTTTGTGGAAATGATTGAGTTACTGTCACTTTAATGTGGAGCTCTTCGTGGAAATGATTGAGTTACTGTCTCTTTAATGTGTAGCTTTTTGTGGAAATGATTGAGTTACTGTCACTTTAATGTGGAGCTGTTCGTGGAAATGGTCGAGTCCATATAGTTACATCACTTTAATATAAAGTTACTGTCCTTTCTATTGTAAAGCTTTTATCTGTGAAAATGATGAATTCATAAAGATACGGTCCCCTTTAATGTAAAGATTTCTTTAGTGAAAATGATTGAGTCCATTAAGTTACTGTCCATTTAATATGAAGCTGTTTGTTAAACTCATTGAATCCATAAAGTTACTGTCCATTTAATATGAAGCTCTTTGTGAAAATGATTGAGTCCATACAGTTACTGTCCATTAAATATGAAGCTCTTTGTGAAAATGATTGAGTCCATACAGTTACTGTCCATTAAATATGAAGCTCTTTGTGAAAATGATTGAGTCCATACAGTTACTGTCCATTAAATATGAAGCTCTTTGTGAAAATGATTGAGTCCATACAGTTACTGTTCATTTAATATGAAGCTCTTTGTGAAAATGATTGAGTCCGTAAAGTTACTGTCCCTTTAATGTGAAGCATTTTGTTGAAATACTTAAGCCATAAAGCCACTGTCCCTTTAATGCGGGCATTTATATAACTACATGCATTTTTGTAATGTGTTTGTCAAATCCCGGACGCATATAAAATCGAAAGTTAAAAATAACCATTTGACCGAGTTGAAATATATCAAATTAACATTAATATGCAATATGTTATACAATTACAAGTACAATAGTGATATCATTGTTGTGAAAACATGTTGTTGTTTTTTAATAAAATGTGTTGTTTTCTCTCACGGACCAAGACAGTAGTGGGGGCACGGTAGTGTCATGGCAGTGTGTTAATACTGTACCACAGTCATTATATAGCACAGTGTCAGTGGGCGCAATAATTAAGGGACCGACCATTTTGATCTCGGGGGGGGGGGGGGGGGGGGGGGGGCCTCGCCTAATACACTGGCTAGATTATTTTTTTTCGTGAACTTGAAAGCCAGAATATTTATTTTTTTAAGTTTTACTATTCGTAGAATAAGAAGAGCTGTTGTAGATCTACTCAACGTCTGCGTCATCAGGTTGGTTTTCAGTTGTTAGCCAAGTCCTGTTATTTCAGCAACCACTGGTCAGTGAAACTTGAAATATGTCATCAGTACCATCAAGGACAGTGGTAGACACAGGTTCGATAACTCTATCGCATTTAAGCAAAAGCATGTTTTTTTTATTACTTTGAATTTCAGGTTAAAGTTCTTTTTTGACAAAGTCCATTTATTTTAACAACTTAAAGTCGTACATCAACAAAACTTCATAAAGCTTGGAATATCAAGGGCACTAGTAGACACATGTTCCACATTAACTCTGTATTGCATTTAAGCAAAGTTATGTTGTTTTTTTCGACTTCAAAATGCTGGTTAAAGTTTTAAGGCAAGTCCTTTATTTCAATAAGTGATTGTTAATTATTAATACAACTTCAGTAAAGCGTGAATGCTAGCAGACACATGTTCCATAACTCTGTATTGCATTTTAGCAAAATTATGGCCCTTTTTCTGGATAAAATATTTTCTGTATTGTATTTTAGAAAATGTGTAGCCTATCATTTTCGACTTAGAATTACTTTTATTTTATTTGTTGGCAAGTTCATTTATTTCAATACCCAATAGCCATATCTCAGCCAAAGGAGCTTGACAAGTGTCATCACTTACAGACACAATCATGTTTCATACTATTTTAGCCGGATGATATTTTCTTTTTCAACTTAGAGTTTCAATTAAAGTTTTTTAAGCAGCTTCATATGTTTCAATGAAACTCACTGCATACATCCAATAACAATGGCAAGCCTGTATATATCATTAGCTCCATAAACCCCACATTTTCCCCACTCCTACACCACCACCATGACCTGTGTGTGACCACCACCATCACCCCAGATAGACAAATATTTATTCTATTCTTCAGTTACCATGTCTGCATCCATCCTGTTCTCTTCCATCCCCTTCCCAACACCCTCCTCTCAACCCCCATCTCCAATGAAAATATTGTATTATTTCTGTGTATTTTCCCTATTCAGTAACACTTCACTTCCCCTTCCCACACTCTTCAAGTTCATATTCTTTCTGGGGTATTGAAGGTCTTGCTTTGATATTAGGTATATATGTTCACCGACCACCCCTTCCCTGCACCCCTACACCCTCACCTCAGTCGCAACCACCTATAACCTCCACAATTAAGACTTGACCTTGTGAATGAACTGGCACCATGGTTGGTTAGACAGAAGTGTCAGTGACCTTGTTTAAAATTGACCTTGAATAGTGGAGAATGCTGTCCTTTCGATAACTCTTTTGTTTAATATGGATCTTTCCATATTTGGTGGATAGAACTTCATGTGCTGGTGTTAATATTTAGTTATGCTTGTACTTGTCTGCTTTCTATGTGAGCCCCCTTTTGCTCTTCTGAATTATGAATTGATTGGATGTTGTGTTTGGTAGGGGATCGTTTTGTACTGGGCAATGACTACCATGTTTCATACCATTCTTATTAACACTGGCATATAGCGCATGGCTTTGTCTGTACCCTGGCATTGCATGTGGCTGAAGCTGCTTCTTAAGTCCATTTACTTGTTGATGATATTCCCAAAGTCCATCGCACAAGTACCAGGACCCTTGTATTGTAATACTATCATGACCACTGCATACTACATTGATAACTAACATGCCCAAAGTACATCACATAGATCTATAACTGTCATGGCTACTCTTTACCTCATTTTCTACTACCATGACCACTGCATATTGCAAGTATTACTATCATGACCACTGTATATCACATTTAGTACTACCATGACAACTAAAACTAAATACCACATTTATTACTACCATGACCACTGAATACCCCATTCATTATTACCATGACCACTGAATACCCCATGTATTACTTCCATAAGCTATGCATACTACATGTATTAATACCATGACCACTGATACCATATTTATTAATAATATACCTCATGTCAAACATCCATGTTCAATGTTCAAAGACTGTTATTTTCCCATTTTTGTAATATCGCATATCGCTTGTAATGTGGAGTGAGTCACTAAATGATAGTATTTTTTTTTTGTAATGTCACCCCAGTATAATATAGTCTTATGATTGTGAAGTCAAAGCAAGTTTATAATTATGTATTGGGATGTCCAATGCTGAAAAGTGTATGTCTACATACACAAATGAAAATCAGTGAACATTTACTAAAATGGCTGACACAGTTTGCACAAGTTTCCGAAGATGATTTGACGTTTACTCGTGAGTTCACAGCAGAAGATTCCGAAAGAACATAAAGAACCATCCTCCAAAAAATGTTTTCTAGGTGCTGAGAATAGTGATTTTGAACAGAGAGAAGTGACCATGTATTTCAAAGGAATATTTAGCAGAACCAATTATCTTTTTCAAACATATTTTTCAGTATAATAAAATAAGTAGTCTTAGAAGGTTGACAAATGTTCACTGTCACCCTCACAGGATTGCAATATTTACATACTAGCATGACCAATGTATATCACATTTAGGCCATTATTTGTTATGTAAGAACCATCAAGACAGAGAATAACTGTAGGAGGAAGGGAAAAAAATAAAAAATAAACTATCAAATTCGCTATGGAAAAAATAAAAAACCTAATTTCGTTTTGTCATAATGGCCTTATTACAACCATGACTTGTGTATACCACATTAATTATAACCATGACTTTATATGAATATCATGTTAATTACTACTATGATCAATGTATACCAAATTACTACCATGATCACTTCATAACACTTTATACAACACATTTACTCCCACCATTGCCAGTGTATACTACATTTATAACTGCCATGACTAATGTATACCACATGTATTACTACCATGATCTATGCACATCACATTTATTACAACCATGAATACTATCACTGTCTACAACTCATTTCAACTTGAGATTTCAATAAACTTCTGAGCAGAAGTTGTGGATGTAGCCAGATTGTGGTTAAACATCTCCATGTTGAATCCAGTGGCTGATGAAGTAGATATACATTTATCTTATCTTATTGACTGAAGAGGGAGCCAGATTTGTTTCCTCTAATTGGACTCAGAGCCAGATTATTTTTTTCAAACAATTTGAGGGACTGTTTATTTTTTTTCCTTCAAGTCAGAGCCAGGATATTTTTTTTCAGCAATTCAAGGGCCAGAATATTTTTTCAAAAAAAATCCCAGGCCCCCACCCCAGAAATCAAAATGGTCGGTACCTAAGTGGTGGAGTTTTTTTATACTGTACCACAGTCATTATATAACACAGTGGCAGTGGGGCGCAAGAGTGTAGTGGTAGTGTTTTATACTGTACCACAGTCACTAACACAGTTTGGGTTATGATAATGTATGTAGTGGTATGAACAAAGTATAATATCAGTCTTGGGTAAAGTCATATAACAGTCATAATGTACACAGAATAATATCAGTCTTGGGTAAAGTCATGTAGCAGTCATAATGTACACAGTATAATATCAGTCTTGGGTAAAGTCATATAGCAGTCATAGTGTACACATTGTAATATCCGTCCTGGGTAAAGTCATATAGCAGTCATAATGTAAATAGTATAATATCAGTCTTGGGTAAAGTCATATAGCAGTCATAGTGTACACAGTATAATATCAGTCCTGGGTAAAGTCATATAGCAGTCATAATGTAAATAGTATAATATCAGTCTTGGGTAAACTCATATAGCAGTCATAGTGTACATAGTATATTATCAGTCGTGGGTAAAGTCAAATAGCAGTCATAGTGTACATAGTATATTATCAGTCGTGGGTAAAGTCATATAGCAGTCATAGTGTACACAGTATAATATCAGTCCTGGGTAAAGTCATGTAGCAGTCATAATGTAAATAGTATAATATCAGTCTTGGGTAAAGTCATATAGCAGTCATAGTGTACATAGTATATTATCAGTCGTGGGTAAAGTCAAATAGCAGTCATAGTGTACATAGTATATTATCAGTCGTGGGTAAAGTCATATAGCAGTCATAGTGTACACAGTATAATATCAGTCCTGGGTAAAGTCATATAGCAGTCATAATGTACACAGTATAATATCAATATTGGGTAAAGTCATATAGCAGTCATAATGTACACAGTATAATATCAGTCCTGGGTAAAGTCATATAGCAGTCATAGTGTACATAGTATATTATCAGTCGTGGGTAAAGTCAAATAGCAGTCATAGTGTACATAGTATATTATCAGTCGTGGGTAAAGTCATATAGCAGTCATAGTGTACACAGTATAATATCAGTCCTGGGTAAAGTCATATAGCAGTCATAGTGTACATAGTATATTATCAGTCGTGGGTAAAGTCAAATAGCAGTCATAGTGTACATAGTATATTATCAGTCGTGGGTAAAGTCATATAGCAGTCATAGTGTACACAGTATAATATCAGTCCTGGGTAAAGTCATATAGCAGTCATACTGTACACTGTATAATATCAGTATTGGGTAAAGTCATATAGCAGCCATAATGTACACTGTATAATATCAGTATTGGGTAAAGTCATATAGCAGCCATAATGTACACAGTATAATATCAGTATTGGGTAAAGTCATATAGCAGCCATAATGTACACAGTATAATATCAGTCTTGGATAAAGTCATATAGCAGCCATAATGTACACAGTATAATATCAGTATTGGGTAAAGTCATATAGCAGCCATAATGTACACAGTATAATATCAGTATTGGATAAAGTCATATAGCAGTCATAATGTACACTGTATAATATCAGTATTGGGTAAAGTCATATAGCAGCCATAATGTACACAGTATAATATCAGTATTGGGTACGGCCATATAGCAGTCATAGTGTACACAGTATAATATCAGTCTAGGGTAAAGTCATATAGCAGTCATAATGTACACAGTATAATATCAGTCCTGGGTAAAGTCATATAGCAGTCATAATGTACACAGTATAATATCAGTATTGGGTAATGTCATATAGCAGTCATAATGTACATAGTATAATATCAGTATTGGGTAATGTCATATAGCAGTCATAATGTACACAGTATAATATTAGTCTTGTTTAAAGTCATATAGCAGTCACACCTGACACAGTATAATATCAGTCTTGTGTAAAGTCATATAGCAATCATAATGTACACAGTCTACTAACAGTCTTTGGTAAAGTCATATAGCAGTCATAATGTACACAGTATAATATCAGTCTTGGGTAATGTCATATAGCAGTCAATGTACACAGTATAATATTAGTCTTGTTTAAAGTCATATAGCAGTTATACTGTACACAGTATAATATCAGTCTTGTGTAAAGTCATATAGCAGTCAATGTACACAGTATAATATCAGTCTTGTTTAAAGTCATATAGCAGCCATAATGTACACAGAATACTAACAGTCTTTGGTAAAGTCATAAAGCAGTCATAATGTACACAGTGTAATATCAGTCTTGGGTAAAGTCATATATCAGTCATAATGTACACAGTATAATATTAGTCTTGGGTAAAGTGATATAGCAGTCATTATGTACACAGTATAAATATCAGTCTTGGGCAATGTCATATAGCAGTCAGAATGTACATAGTATAATATCAGTCTTCGGTAAAGTCATATAGCAGTCATAATGTACACAGTATAAATATCAGTCTTGGGTAATGTCATATAGCAGTCATAATGTACATAGTATAATATCAGTTTTGGGTAAAGTCATATAGCTGTCATAATGTACACAGAATAATATCAGTCTTTGATAAAGTCATATAGCAGCCATAATGTACACAGTATAATATCAGTATTGGGTAAAGTCATATAGCAGCCATAATGTACACAGTATAATATCAGTATTGGATAAAGTCATATAGCAGTCATAATGTACACTGTATAATATCAGTATTGGGTAAAGTCATATAGCAGCCATAATGTACACAGTATAATATCAGTATTGGGTACGGCCATATAGCAGTCATAGTGTACACAGTATAATATCAGTCTAGGGTAAAGTCATATAGCAGTCATAATGTACACAGTATAATATCAGTCCTGGGTAAAGTCATATAGCAGTCATAATGTACACAGTATAATATCAGTATTGGGTAATGTCATATAGCAGTCAATGTACACAGTATAATATTAGTCTTGTTTAAAGTCATATAGCAGTCACACCTGACACAGTATAATATCAGTCTTGTGTAAAGTCATATAGCAATCATAATGTACACAGTCTACTAACAGTCTTTGGTAAAGTCATATAGCAGTCATAATGTACACAGTATAATATCAGTCTTGGGTAATGTCATATAGCAGTCAATGTACACAGTATAATATTAGTCTTGTTTAAAGTCATATAGCAGTTATACTGTACACAGTATAATATCAGTCTTGGATAAAGTCATATAGCAGTCATAATGTACACAGTATAATATCAGTCTTGTGTAAAGTCATATAGCAGTCAATGTACACAGTATAATATCAGTCTTGTTTAAAGTCATATAGCAGCCATAATGTACACAGTATACTAACAGTCTTTGGTAAAGTCATATAGCAGTCATAATGTACACAGTGTAATATCAGTCTTGGGTAAAGTCATATATCAGTCATAATGTACACAGTATAATATTAGTCTTGGGTAAAGTGATATAGCAGTCATTATGTACACAGTATAAATATCAGTCTTGGGCAATGTCATATAGCAGTCAGAATGTACATAGTATAATATCAGTCTTCGGTAAAGTCATATAGCAGTCATAATGTACACAGTATAAATATCAGTCTTGGGTAATGTCATATAGCAGTCATAATGTACATAGTATAATATCAGTTTTGGGTAAAGTCATATAGCTGTCATAATGTACACAGAATAATATCAGTCTTGGATAAAGTCATATAGCAGTCATAATGTACATAGTATAATATCAGTTTTGGGTAAAGTCATATAGCTGTCATAATGTACACAATATAATATCAGTATTGGGTAAAGTCATATAGCAGTCATAATGTACACTGTATAATATCAGTATTGTTTAAAGTCATATAGCAGCCATAGTGTACACTGTATAATATCAGTCTTGGATAAAGTCATATAGCAGCCATAATGTACACAGTATAATATCAGTCTTGGGTAAAGTCATATAGCAGTCATAATGTACACAGTATAATATCAGTCTTGGATAAAGTCATATAGCAGCCATAATGTACACAGTATAATATCAGTAATGGGTAAAGTCATATAGCAGTCAGAATGTACATAGTATAATATCAGTCTTGGGTAAAGTCATATAGCAGTCATAATGTACACAGTATAATATCAGTCTTGGGTAAAGTCATATAGCAGTCATAATGTACACAGTATAATATCAGTATTGGGTACGGCCATATAGCAGTCATAGTGTACACAGTATAATATCAGTATTGGGTAAAGTCATATAGCAGTCATAGTGTACATAGTATAATATCAGTCTTGGATAAAGTCATATAGCTGTCATAATGTACACAGAATAATATCAGTATTGGATAATGTCATATAGCTGTCATAATGTACACAGTATAATATCAGTTTTGGGTAAAGTCATATAGCAGTCATAATGTACACTGTATAATATCAGTCTTGGATAAAGTCATATAGCAGCCATAATGTACACAGTATAATATCAGTCTTGGATAAAGTCATATAGCAGCCATAATGTACACAGTATAATATCAGTCTTGGATAAAGTCATATAGCAGCCATAATGTACACAGTATAATATCAGTCTTGGATAAAGTCATATAGCAGCCATAATGTACACAGTACAATATCAGTTTTGGGTAAAGTCATATAGCAGTCATAATGTACACTGTATAATATCAGTCTTGGATAAAGTCATATAGCAGCCATAATGTACACTGTATAATATCAGTCTTGGATAAAGTCATATAGCAGCCATAATGTACACAGTATAATATCAGCCTTGGATAAAGTCATATAGCAGCGCCATAATGTACACTGTATAATATCAGTCTTGGATAAAGTCATATAGCAGCCATAATGTACACAGTATAATATCAGTCTTGGATAAAGTCATATAGCAGCCATAATGTACACAGTATAATATCAGTCTTGGATAAAGTCATATAGCAGCCATAATGTACACAGTATAATATCAGTCTTGGATAAAGTCATATAGCAGCCATAATGTACACAGTATAATATCAGTCTTGGATAAAGTCATATAGCAGCCATAATGTACACAGTATAATATCAGTCTTGGATAAAGTCATATAGCAGCCATAATGTACACTGTATAATATCAGTCTTGGATAAAGTCATATAGCAGCCATAATGTACACAGTATAATATCAGTCTTGGATAAAGTCATATAGCTGTCATAATGTACATAGTATAATATCAGTTTTGGGTAAAGTCATATAGCTGTCATAATGTACACAATATAATATCAGTATTGGGTAAAGTCATATAGCAGTCATAATGTACACTGTATAATATCAGTATTGTTTAAAGTCATATAGCAGCCATAGTGTACACTGTATAATATCAGTCTTGGATAAAGTCATATAGCAGCCATAATGTACACAGTATAATATCAGTCTTGGGTAAAGTCATATAGCAGTCATAATGTACACAGTATAATATCAGTCTTGGATAAAGTCATATAGCAGCCATAATGTACACAGTATAATATCAGTATTGGGTAAAGTCATATAGCAGTCAGAATGTACATAGTATAATATCAGTCTTGGGTAAAGTCATATAGCAGTCATAATGTACACAGTATAATATCAGTCTTGGGTAAAGTCATATAGCAGTCATAATGTACACAGTATAATATCAGTATTGGGTACGGCCATATAGCAGTCATAGTGTACACAGTATAATATCAGTATTGGGTAAAGTCATATAGCAGTCATAGTGTACATAGTATAATATCAGTCTTGGATAAAGTCATATAGCTGTCATAATGTACACAGAATAATATCAGTATTGGATAATGTCATATAGCTGTCATAATGTACACAGTATAATATCAGTTTTGGGTAAAGTCATATAGCAGTCATAATGTACACTGTATAATATCAGTCTTGGATAAAGTCATATAGCAGCCATAATGTACACAGTATAATATCAGTCTTGGATAAAGTCATATAGCAGCCATAATACACAGTATAATATCAGTCTTGGATAAAGTCATATAGCAGCCATAATGTACACAGTATAATATCAGTCTTGGATAAAGTCATATAGCAGCCATAATGTACACAGTATAATATCAGTTTTGGGTAAAGTCATATAGCAGTCATAATGTACACTGTATAATATCAGTCTTGGATAAAGTCATATAGCAGCCATAATGTACACTGTATAATATCAGTCTTGGATAAAGTCATATAGCAGCCATAATGTACACAGTATAATATCAGCCTTGGATAAAGTCATATAGCAGCCATAATGTACACTGTATAATATCAGTCTTGGATAAAGTCATATAGCAGCCATAATGTACACAGTATAATATCAGTCTTGGATAAAGTCATATAGCAGCCATAATGTACACAGTATAATATCAGTCTTGGATAAAGTCATATAGCAGCCATAATGTACACAGTATAATATCAGTCTTGGATAAAGTCATATAGCAGCCATAATGTACACAGTATAATATCAGTCTTGGATAAAGTCATATAGCAGCCATAATGTACACAGTATAATATCAGTCTTGGATAAAGTCATATAGCAGCCATAATGTACACTGTATAATATCAGTCTTGGATAAAGTCATATAGCAGCCATAATGTACACAGTATAATATCAGTCTTGGATAAAGTCATATAGCAGCCATAATGTACACAGTATAATATCAGTCTTGGATAAAGTCATATAGCAGCCATAATGTACACTGTATAATATCAGTCTTGGATAAAGTCATATAGCAGCCATAATGTACACAGTATAATATCAGTCTTGGATAAAGTCATATAGCAACCATAATGTACACAGTATAATATCAGTCTTGGGTAAAGTGATATAGCAGTCATAATGTACACAGAATAATATCAGTCTTGGATAAAGTCATATAGCAGCCATAATGTACACAGTATAATATCAGTCTTGGATAAAGTCATATAG
>JAWPHD010024470.1:0-19108 GCA_037043455.1 Cyrtodaria siliqua | reverse complement strand
CCCAAACATCTTATGTTTTTCGTCTAGTGAGTCGTCTTATTGGTTTATTCTAGAGCTTGTACTCGAATTGAAGACTTTAAATTATATGGTCACAATTCAATTTTATCTTTTTATGTTCATTGTATTTGTTGATTGTTTTGAATGCGTAGTTTGGTCGACTGCTGCCTGTAATGCTACATGTTTTCGGTTCAACCTCTGTATCTACGTTTATTAATTAACTAAACTATATTATCCGTGTTTGACTAGAAACTACACACAATACGACGGAAACTCGGCCATTCACCTCGCGGGGATGCTCTGATGAAAATCTTATGGGGTATATGTTTCTCGTCTTGTGAGTCATCTTATTGGTTTATTCTAGAGCTTGTACTCGAATTGAAGACTTTAAAATTCGTGACCTTTGTTTATAACTAAACTAAAAAGCTATGTCCTGAATGACTACATTTACCACAAACGTCGGAAAACCTTTGCAAAATGACATTGTCATATCCCTAACCTTTTGTTAAAATAAAATTTCTTTATGCGACAAGGACTATCGCAACTTGGCTTATATGGTAAAATTTCAATTTTATCTTTTTATGTTCATTGTATTTGTTGATTGTTTTGAATGCGTGGTTTGGTCGACTGCTGCCTGTAATGCTACATGTTTTCTGTTCAACCTCTGTATCTACGTTTATTAATAAATAAACTATATTAGCCGTGTTTGACTAGAAACTCTCACACAATCGACGAAAACTCGGCCATTCACGTAAAGTAACGTCATTCGCGCTCGCTTATTGACCCATACATGAAATTCACGCTACTATAAACAAACTCAAATTAGGTCAAAATAATTTGATTTAAATAAAAAAATAATGTAGTCCGAGTTATTGGTCCGAATATGACTTCGGCCTTGGACCAATATGACAGTCATAGGACCAATAACTTTGGCCATGGGCCAATATGAAAAAATGAGATATAGGGTCCTATAGAAACCACAGCGTCCGGACGCAATGGCATCGAAGGTCCGCACTGTACTGCAAACAAGGACTTGATAATACAATGAAAGAGACAAAAAACGACAGGCAGGGTGGTGAAGACAGGGTTACCGACTTGGAACGGTCAGTAGGCAATAAGGCCTACTGAAATCACTTTAATTATTAACATCATATTATTATAGTGTTGCCTACATTCATCTAAGACTAGTAAACAAGGTGCAGTCAAAATCGCAATTTACATCTCAAGGTAAAGGAAATATTTTGCATTAATCTGCACATGCATAACACTATATAGAGAAAGCATCAGTCATTTATTAACAATAACGCATCGATATCCTAATTTACAGATGAGATATTATTTTTTTAACTCGAAATCCATGAAGTGAATAGCTCCGCCTATACCCTGAGGACTCCCACTTTCTGTTCAACACTTCGCTAAAAACGACTCTTTGAACTTTGGTATAATGACTGACTAACATCAATAGATAATTCCATAGCGAATTTCATCTAGTATAAACTCACTAAATATAACTATATCAGCAGTTAACTGATTCTGCTGTCCAACCACATATTATATATTTTATTTCAAACAGTAAGCATTCTGCCTATGAGTTCACAAATATCAATAAATACAGAATTACATGCATGTGATATACAGTTCCGGTAATTGACAGTTGATACATGTTATGGATTTATATCTAAAAGAGGTGTTTTTTTTTAAACAATTTGAAAAGAAAAAAAGAAATGAGAAAAACAAACAACAAAACAAAAGAAAACGTACATTGAGATAAATAATTATAGAACATAAACAGAAATATTCCAGTTATATTGAACAAATATATTAATAGTATTCAGAGTGGAGAAAAGTGGGTTATTTATTGTAATATGTATCATCACGTTTCTTAAAGCTCTTAAAAATGTATGCGGATAGTTTTTCTCTTGTTTTAATCTTTTCTGAAGAGAGAAGCTCAATAAATTTAGGAACATTTGGTCATTTCCAATCAAATTTATGTATAAGATCACATCTAAATTCATAATATAAAGGACATTCCAATACAAAATGGAATTCATCGTCTAAGGAATGACAGAGTTGGCATTTTCTTTCTTCTCTAGGTATTTTAAGTGGTTTATTCTGTCGTCCTGTTTCTATTTCTAGTCGATGGGAAGATAATCTTAGTTGAGTTAAGGCTATTCTAAATTTCTTTATCAGTCGTATGTCATATATTTTGTGACAGGCAGTTCAGATCAAAGATAAAGAGATCCAAAACGTTTTAATTTCCTCCGAAACGTTCAGCAAACAGCAGGTAATTAAGACTTCATTTAAAACGTGTTTATAATAATCTTGTTTTTGTTTGTTTATGTTTTTGAAGTAAGGTCGGATCAATTGAATATAGTTGTAGTTAGACGGTTCATCGACATATTGTTGAGTCTATTTTGAGCCGCCCCAAAGAGAGGTGAAAGGAAATGAGCTCTACTCTTTATAATATCAAATAGAGTTATACAACGAGCTCCGATACGCGGGACTGCCTGGTTTACGTCCACACCCTATGGAGAAAGTGGCTTACGTATAGACAAGGTCAGATCGGCAACATTTTCTAAAACCTTAACACTGATATACTTTGTGCCGTAATTTAGTTGCAAATTCAACTGCGTTTTACTGTAATTTATGTCAAACAGAACTATTATTATTTAGTTTTAAACATAACCGATTAAAATTGAATTTATAAACACGTTTTATATGAAAACAAGAAAGCGTCGCAAATGATCTAGACTAACGTTATACTGTATACAATTTGATTCGAAATTAATATTTACACATTACACATCGTGCTTAAAAGCAGAACGTTTGTATAGCCTTGGTCTGTACATAACAAATTGTATGCATGTTTTGTTGACTTTCAAAAAGCATTTGATAGTGTCGTTCATTCTGCTATTCATGTTAAAATGCTTCAATTATTTATTAGTGGTTTATTTTTAATATAATTAAAAACATGTATAGTAAATCCTCATCATCTGTTAAGGTTGATGGTAAGCTGACAGACCCATTTTTCTAAAATGTAGGTGTTAGACAAGGCGATGTTCTAAGCCCAAATTCTTCAAAATTTTCATTAATGATTTGCCTAAATATATCATTTCATGTTATGATCACATTATACTTAACAGTCAGGTTATTGATTGCCTTATGTATGCATATGACGTAGTTTTATTGTCTAACACAGCCACAGGATTGCAGCAGAAACTGCGGGATGCTCTAAAATTAGTCTGTAATGATTGGTTTTTCGATGTAAACATAGCGAAAACCAAAGCAATGATATTTAACAAAAATGGTCGTCTAATGAAAGATAAATTTATTTTCAATATTGAGGTTTTAGAAAATACCTCAACTTATAAATATCTAGGTATAACATTTTCTTGTTCAGGTTCATTCTCTATCGCCAAAAATGAACTTTATAAAAATGCTGTTAAAGCTCTGTACAAATTAAAAATATGTGTTTTATCTCTTCAACCGGATACTAAAACTAGATTACACTGCAGTAGGAACGCCACGGACCTATAACATATCAGTTCTGTTCGCATTTTAACTCCGCGAACATGGACTATTTCTTTGTATTTTACGGACTATTTTACGAATTTTCAATTAAAACAGACGCCATTTTTTTACACCCGAATTGGGCGCGCTACGTCGGCGAGCACTACGGGTACCTATGGAGTCTAACAACACGCGTACAGTGTTTCATACCGCAGATTATGTAAAAACTAATACCTTACCGGACGTTATAACGTCCCATTATGTGTCAACACGATGCAGTGTTGGTGACTGACAGGTCACCGTGACATAACTTGACACGTGAAATTGACATGTTGTTGCAAGTTGGATTTGGGATTATTGTCTGCTGCTGGAGGTCCATGATCAAGGTATTTGTTTTGTCATTAAAATGTGTTTGTTAATAAACAGTACACACCACTTTTAGATCGTGCATATTTAGACATTGGCCAAATACAGTGCCTAAAAAAGTGGTGTATATTGTATAATAGAAAGTTCATAATCACTATAAGTGTTTTTCGTGTACTCCGATCTTTCCAGTAACTGGATGTACTGTAAACTGTAGAACGTTTCGTGGAATAAAACAATTGCTAGTAGAAATGCTATCAATGTCCCCCGCACCCCGCCCCCTCCCAAGTACGGTAGATGGGGGTGTTGGGGTAGATGGAGCTTGCATACCGAAAACAAGGAGGGGTTAAGAAAACTAGAAACCCCCTCCACCCCCATCCCCACCCCTCAGATGCATGAATGTAAATTGTTAGCGTTGTCTCTATATCGTTATGTTATCCCCATCTTCTCGCACATTAGTGAATACATAACCCGAAACAACTACCATTGAAACAATGTAATCTGACTGAAATCGGTCAGATTCATATTTATGTACAGTAAAGTTTTGAGGCAAGGAAGTGATTTTGAATTGACATTTATTTACATTTACTACATACTTTCTGTTGCGAAAAAAACAACGCAATTTCTAGAAAGTACATTTCACTTAAAACCCTTTAAGGAGGTGGAGCTACTACAGTACGCTTGCCTCCACTGTTTCTCAAAAGAAATGACTATTCCATGGGCTGGAAATATGCTGTGAAAGTGGAACAATGTTTTTAATGGATCTCCAGTTGGGCAACATTATATTTTACATGTATAATGAATAATGAGAGATGTTTTTATTACATTAACCGTGTTATTGAGCACAAGTTGTATTCATGCTTTATTCAATTTAGTTATTTTATCTTTTCTTTTTTAAATATGTTACATTATGTATAACAAAGGATAAACTATGTCTGTTTAATCATTGACATTGGATTGATGTTGTTTTCAGAGAGGCCTCAAATGTGAATCGTGCCCCTGAGCAGCTCTAAGTGAATTGATACTGACGACTTCAGAATGTCAAGACGTATTAAATGCCATTGGATCATATGGAGGTAAGAGCCTTTTTAAAAATCGTTTGCACTTGTGTAGTTCTTTAAATGGAGCTTGTGTTATGCTTGCACGGTGCTGTTCAAAGTTGGAGTAAAAAATGTTTTCAGTGATAGTGCAGCGTGATTGTCATATGAGCTCGTGTAAACTACATGTACTGGATACATGCGAAAACAAGTTGTGTTAAAGGGACACTAGGCAGTCTTTATTTGTTTAAAACTTCTGGAGTTCGGTTAATTTTTCTGCATAGTTTGCATTTGTGCATCATTAATATTATTTATTAGAATAGTTCAGAAGAAATTGTTTTACACATTACTTACTGTTGATAATAGTGCACTTATAATATAGTTAAGTATTTGATAGAATAACGAAGACAAAATGAAACACTTTTATTTAACTTTTAATGCAAGCAGGTTTAAATTTAAAATGTTACCAGGTTAACAAATGGAGATGCTAATGTTAAAGCTTGATAAATACTTCAAGATTGCCGTGTGTCCCTTTAACATCAACTAATTGGTCTATGTGATGGGTCCCAATTTATTAAAGGGACACAGAGCAAATTTCCAATCTTGTGTCTGTTTTACACATTTTCACATCAGAACAGACCACACATCTACAAAAGTGTCTTCTCAACTGCCCTTTTAATCATGTTTTATTTCTAAAACTAGCGGCATCACCAGGTTTTGAGAGGGAAAATAAATAGTTGTATATTAGTGTTTTCTCCCCATGTAAAATGACCTTACTAAGTCATTATAGTAAAATATCCTATGAACAAAACGTGTAAAATTTAACAATTTTAGATTTTTGGCAAGACTTGTATTTTATTCCCCTTCTAGTAAAAATGGCTTATAGAGCATTGTACCCTCTGTCAGATTTAACTTTCCTTATAATATATTCTTGCTGTACTGTTGGGTGAAAAATACATTAAAATGGTTCTATAATCATGTCAGTTCAATCATATACTCGTATGATACACAATATAATATGTATTGACCCTTTACTTGATGTGCCATTTACTCAATTTTGGACAAGGGACGTTTACAGCATATCGGCTTTTAATCCAGTGAACACGGATTCATTTCTTACTGGCGCCACTGTGTTTACTTCGATGTGTCCTGCTAGCCTCGTTCGTCTGATGGGAACGTAAACCGGGTGGTCCTGTGTATCGGAGTCTGTCCTCCAAGCACGTTAAAGAACCATTGGTATCTAATCGGTAGTAAACGTAGGGCAGGGTTCCTGGATGCCTATGTATCTTTCCTCCTCTCTTTGGGGCGGCTCGAAATAACCTAAACAACGTGTTGATGAGGCGTTAAACAATAATTAAATTTTAAACTGTCCCATTCCCCTAGCTCCCCCTCACAACACCTGATTCAAATTGAATACTCTGCTCGACTTATATTAACTTTTTATTCTATGTCTTTCTTTTCTTTCAGTCTGCACGTCATGTGGAAGAAGACTCCATGTACACCACTGGCCAGAGTCAATGCTGAAGTTTATGTTCGTTCAATTATTTGCTTAATAAAGTATACATATGAACTAAAATATTGTCTTTATAATTATGTCTTCCACCACAAAGTGTTAGGTGAGACAGATTAAATCTAGTCTGCGCTACTTGTTGGATTTTGACGAAACTTTGTACAAACTCTTTATTACTTTCTCTGAAGCTAATTTCATAAAACTTCATACTTTGACTGCCTTTTGTGAAATGATAATCCCTGTTTATTTTGAAGTCAGTAGTTGAAAGGTCCGTTACCATGACCGCAAAATGAAAAGTATTGCCCACACAGTTTTTCCTCTTACCCAAAGCAAATTTCATGAAACTTCATTGGTGGACAGTGGAAAGAGGATGATCGTTTGATTTTTAGGTCAAAGGTCAAGTTCCCTGCAGACATCCACTATCCAAGGATAAGCATATGTTACAACACACATGTTATAATATTAATGGTATAATATATGAATATTTTCTTGCACAATGTTGAATCCGGTAAAACAAGTGGTTTTGTTCACCGATACTGCCGCCTGTGAACCAAACCACTTGTTGTTAAATTACAGGATTCAACAGTGTGTAAGACATATTCCGATCATCCATTTTTTTTTTTAATCATAAATTAAAAAATATATATATTAAAACAAACAAAACATGCTATTTGATGAAAACAGACGTATTTGAATTTTCAAAGTAGCAATATTCGCAGAATATAGTAGATTTCAACTGCTCAAAACAAACATGTATCTTTTTTTTCAGGAAAAAATAATTCTATGAATATAGTATATATCTTCAGGAAACTGTTTAATATGTCTGGTTTCAAATACTACAGATCGTGACGCACCGCACATGTATATTCAGTATTTACTTTCAATATAGTAGTGAGTATGACTGCGTTCTGGGACCATATAAATATAAAAGAATAATATATATAAATATATATATATAACTATATATGCCCTATAAATATAAACGACCCGCACTTTTTGGATTCACGCGTAAAGTGTTTCACAACACCACAAATCTGGCAAGTGCTCCATTGACACAATGTAATGTCCACGTTTATGTTATGAAATCTTCGAGTCTACACATAATCATGTTTGTTACTGACAGTAGCATGTCAGTTACTCGTCAGTCATTTATTTACTTGGTTAAAGGGACACATGCCATTCTTGCTTTCTTTAAAACTCGAGTCATCCCCTCAGTTTTAAACGAACAGTTAAAAGAATAAACTTCTTTCTGCCTGTTAAACTGATATTAGTTTATCGCTTTTTCTGATTTCGAAAATTAACTCTGCAACGTATGTTGCCGCCATCATGATTTCATTTTCCGATATACCGTTGCAACAATGTTTGTTAAAATAAATTGGCCACTCTGACATAACCCCAAAGCATGTATAGATAAAAAAAATAGTGTAAAATACATGGACACATACATTTTAAATATATGTGTTTACATAACGAAATTAGTTAATTGTTTCTGTAGCCGGTCGTCTTTCCTTAATGAATATGAATGTTGCCGTCTTTGGGTCGAACGGTCCTGTTACTTATCCGTTTATTGAAATTCTACATATATACAGAGGAGAGATGTATCTATATGATTTTGTTATTATGCTCGCTTCTAAAATGACGAAATAAATCGGTTTGAATAAAAGGCGCATTCTCAGCAATACACAACGTATTGTGTGTACGGGTTGGAGGGGGGAAGCCCACGGGGTTGGAGGGATACTACCGTAATGTTGCTCTCATAAATACTGTGAACATACTACATCAATAATATAACAACTACTGAACAATGCTGAAATCGATTTATCTTTATAAATGAATTCATAATTCCACAATTTTATTCCGTGCGAACATCGATTTGGAACGTCGATTCGGCGTATTTAAACGATTACGGTGTACTTCGTTAATTTTTTGGGGGAAAAAGTACTTGCCTCCGATTTTTTTTTATATGTTACATATCTACAGAGGAAAGATGTATTTACGCGTACATGCTTTTGTTTTTTTCTCTCGCTTCTAAAATGATGAAATAAATCGAAATTGATTAAAACTGCACATTCGCAGCTATATACAACTTAATAAATACGGTATGTAGGGTGGTGGGGGTGGAATGAGGGGCGGGGTTGCAGGGATACTACCGTAATGGTGTCCTTGAGAAAAACTGTGAACATTCTACTCTAATAATTTATTAAATACAGAACAATGTTGAAATCAGTATATCTCTTAAAAAGGATTTCACAATTTATGGTTTTATATCCCGCGTGAACATTAACTCCGAAAGGCGATTGTTAATATTTTAGCGAACACGGTTAATTTTGGGGAAAAAAATGTACTTTTTTCTGATTGACTTTAAATTTTGGGTTTTAATAGTAGACATGTCAATGAACACTTTCATGAAAAAAAAATCATTCTCGCTGTTAAAACTTCATTTTTTTGCATTTTTTTCGGATTCAGAAAATTAGCACTGCAACATATATTTTCACTATCCTCATTTCCTTTCCCGACGTACCGTTACAATTTGGTTTGTTAAGACTTATTCTGACCACTCCGGCATAAACCAAAAGCATGCATAGATCAGAAATTTAATCTGGAATGCATGGATACATACATTTGAAATATATGTATTGAAATAATGGAATTATTTCATTTCTTGTGTACCCGGTCGCGTCTGTAAATGTATATGCATTATGCCGTCTTTGCGTCCGTGGGTCATGTTAGTTAATTTTGGGAAAAAAAAAGTACTTGTCTCCGATTTCATTAAAAATGTGCGTATTGACAGAGGAAAGATTTATCTACGCGTACATGCATTTGTTTTTATTCTCGCTTCTAAAATGACGAAATAAATCGATTTTGATTTAAAAGCGCATTTTTTGCAATTTAAACCTTAAAACAACCTAAATTCATCCCTTTGAAAAATACCTTAAACTATTAATGGGAATTACACGAAGCGTACGCCAATTATGTTCAACTATGTAGTTTGTGAATATTATTACTTTAACAACGATCTGTGATTGTGTTTTGTTATAATCACAGTTTATAAATAAGAGGTGTATAAATCTAACCAGTGAAAAATTTCCCAATAATGTCATTTTGTTATCGATTTTATCACGTGACCTTGTTTGATAAATATTCCTACGCCATAGGGCTGGCGTTCCTACTGCTGATTTGATCACACAATAAACCAATTCTTTTGTATGATAGTGAAATTTGGGCTTGTTCTATTCCAAAAAAAGTTCGATACTGGTTTTCTATCATACACTTCAAGGTTACCATCTGTGTTCTCCTCTGAGAGGCTGCATATCCATTTTTGTAAATACATACTAGGTATTAGTAAACGCAGCTCAAACTTTCCAGCAATGTCTGATCTAGGCAGACAACCCTTATGAATGAATATTGTAGCCTCCTGTATTAAATATTGGCATCGGCTTAAAAATTCACCAACATCATTGTTATCTAATGCGTATATGTATTCTGTGTGTATAAGCGTTTATTTATCCTCGCTGTATTGCACGAAGCATTTTAGCGAGCAGACCTCGGTTTAAAGTCTCATCCGAAGGACTGGTAAGGTAGGAAATACTTTTATGAAATATTTCGTTAATTAACCCAAATTCGGTCCTGGCTGGGATTGAACGCACGATCCCTGGGTTACTAAGCCGCGATGCTAACCATTACACCACGGCGCTACCTTTTTATATGTATTCTAAATATCTACATAACAAAGGATATTACACATGGTAAGTTTCTGTATTATCAATTATTGATTTGTCTAACACATACCTGTGGAAAATTGCCAGCTTATTCAATATAAACCAAATAGGTTAAAAGGGCTTATTAACAAATTCTCTCTTTCAATTATATACTAGTGTGTGGTCTCAGGAAAGAGATAGACTTTTACTAAACGAAACTAAATTGGGACACAACTACAAATTAAAAATAATTTATGTATGGAGCCTTTTTTATACCTGACTAAAGACTTTAACATGAGACGTCTTATTACTAAATTTAGAGTAAGTGTTCACACTCGTAATATAGAGACAGGTAGATATTCCAAACCATTTATCCCTGTTGAACGCAGACTATTCTAATCCTATATATTAAAAGGGGTATTGATTTTATTGACATTCCAAGCAATTTTTTCAAGATAATCGTGTTGTTGATTCTATTCCTAAATATTTCAAAAATCAGAAATATTAATTTCAACTACAACACACTGGTATCTGACCTTAACATGGAAAATACCACTCCTAAGAAATGTGAGTGTAAATAAATACTGAAAAGTGGATCCATTGGAATTGAATTGGATTTTATAGTCGCACCAACAGCTAAGGTCATATGGCGACTTTCCAGCTTCCACTGGTGGAGGAAGACTCCAGGTGCCGCTCCGGGCAATTTTCGTGCACGGGCGGGCACCTGGGTAGAACCACCGACGTTCCGCAAGCCAGCTGGATAGCTTCCTCACATAAAGATTCCTAGGCCCCTGAGGGATCGAACCTACAGCGGTGAGGGGCAAGTGATTGCAAGTCAGAGACTCTAACCACTCGGCCACGGACGCCCCTGGATCCATTGAAAGCAACAAACACAAACAGGAGAGAAAGTAGCAGTCTCGGTTTTAAAGCCCATTGAGACGGTGGCGTTTGATATTTGTCTATGATCTTTCCTGTCGTGCCCTTAATGGTTTATTCTCTTGTTGCTCTGGCTTCTGCCAAGTCATTGAGTACCTTCATTGTGGCTTTCTAAGCTATTGTGTTTTGTATTATATTTACATGAGCATATTTGTGTTTTACTTATATTGCCTGCTGCCTTGTTGGTTAGAGATTAGATCATGGCGGGGATTTTTTTTTATCCGGAGCATATCTTCAAAACTACTGATGGGACTGCAATGAAACTTCACACAGTAATAGAGAGCAATTAGAGAAAGTGCAGAGTGCAAGAACCCTATCTTTCATATTAGAGTTATTGCCATTTATAATTTTATACTTAGATGTTTTATCTGGAGCATAAACTACTAATGGAACTGCAAATAGATACTGCTGGATGATACAAGGCCATATGATAAGTTGAGGATACATTTCGGGGGAGCATCCATCGGTTCTACCGATTTCTTGTTTCTGATACTGACGCTTCTTTTTTCGAGATAGATAATTAATAAGGAAACCTTTACAAGACAGATGATTTCAATTTTAACATTGTTAATTACCCCCACATAAACGGAGATGTTCCCCGAGCAACTTCTTATGAAGTTTCTGTTTCGCACCTATTTCGGTTTTCTAGAGGTTATAGTAGAGTTGAAGAAGTAATTATTCGTAACCGTTGTATAACTAAAAAGCTACTCCACATGAGTAGAGAACGCTACCACAGAAAACTTTGCAAAATTATATAATCGAAGCCCTGGCCTGGAATTCACCAACCATTCTTGAGAATATTCTTCGACTTAAAGCTACAGAGTCCCTATATCAATCGATTTCTTCTTTGTAGGCGTGTCTTTATTTGTAACTTCATGTTCACCAGCTCATGTCGAAATCGGGTATTTAAGCGAGCAAATATAGCGAAGGAAATCATTTACTGTATATACATCGACCAGTGCACATCGTACCTATACGCAGGTAACAGTAATTTTTACCAAAAAAAAAGTTAGCGTCTTTCGGGGCTCGAACACACGACCTTCTGATTTCAAGTCCTCTGCTCTATCCACTGAACTACGACGCTACTTGAGAAAATAGTATACTAGCTACCATATATTATGAGGCAAAATAACTTAACATATTTGAACGCAACTAATGATGGATCAATAAATATGCAGTCCATATTGTCGCACGTGTAAATTAACATTGCCTGGTGTAATACTGTATCTTATCAATATGAAACTAATACTTCGCCTCAAATCAACCATATCTCGACTTGTTATTTAGCGCTTTATGAGTTTGTGTGCGCGCTCTTGTTATTACGTAATGCCTATTTAGTGTTAAAAATGCTACAAAATACCACTAAATAGCAGTGGTCTAGAGGTTCAGCGTACATCTTTCAAATCTTACAAGTGCAAGGCTGTGGTTCAAATCTCGTTCCGGGCAACTATTTTTTTATCACATATATTCTGGAGCCGTATATTTATCGATGTTACCTGTACGGAGGCTAAATAAAAATGTGAAATTGTACGTATCGATTTCTCCTTATATACCGACTTTTGGGGTGTTCGTCGACTTGAAACTACCTCACACGTGACTCATTCATATTCATGAGTTATTACCTGTTAAAATAGGGACTGTACAGCTTTAAGCTCAAGTATGCAAATTTCAATCACAAATATTTCTATAAAGTTACAGAATACACGTTCATAACAAGCTGCTATGTATAAATATGACGTATACTAACAAATAGCAACTTCTTACAATTGTTTATCTTTGAAAGTCATGGAAATATTTGTGCACGAATTTTCTGTACTTGAGCTAAAGTCTAAGCATATTCTGAAGAATGGTTGGTGAATTCCAGGCCTGATCTACCTATAAAAACATTAAAGTAATTTAAGAACTCTTTTGCGACATTGACTTTCAACACTACTCAACTTTTATAATCGATCACCCAGGTTTTTTGAAAATAACACGAATACTAAAAACTGCAAATCACCGAAACCCATACCAATATTTTATTAAGTTTATCAACAAGGTTTTAGTCCAATCAAGGCAGATTAAGTTTTATAAATCGCTAGCGATATTTGTTAAACGACGCCAGTTAAAATTTCAAATGAAAATATGAATTATTAAAAAATATATAATTCGTTGAAAAGTGACCGATTATAAAAGTTGAGTAGTGTATAGTGACTTGGTATAAAAACTCCGTAAGACCCTTGGTGAAGAACAGTTTCATAACATTTTTATTAAAGTTATTAGAAAGTTTATCGAACGAGGTCAGTTTGTAACGCAATTCATGTTTGGAGGTTGACCCATTTACAGTTTGCCACTTTGATTTCGTTTTTGATTGTGCGGTGACCGGACATACTGCGGACCCTATGACAAAAAAATGAGATTTTGTGCACCATAGAACTTGGTTTAAATCCCGGCGGCCTTTTAATCACTAACCGTTCCATGGCGGTACCCCCATTATCAAGACGTTTATATTTTTGTGTGAAATATTTTGCGTTTTCCTTGCAGTCATGTTTTTTTGGGTGACTGTGTTAAGTGATTGCTATATATTCTGTTCGACTTTTATACCTAGGCTATAACATTAGAGAATATTATAACTCTCGGTTAGAAGTTGTTAAATGAAGAAACACGTGTTAATCAGTACAATTGTACATGGAGACCACACTATATTTTATATCTGCGGTAACCATAATTCTTTCACGCTACATCTTAGTTCATAATGGCAATCTTAGTTCACAATACTATATAGTAATGTGTTAACACTGTTCAATCATTTTGGAAATTCTCTATTACAATCATAATCATGCTAAAGAAATTCGAAACAATGTAAACAATGTGTGTCTTCCATTTATTTTAACATGTTAAACGAATAAATAAGGTAAAACAGCCTTTAGTTTTAGCAAATTAAAAGTGTCTCTTGCGATACATTTTGGAAGTATTTTTGGCGTATCTTAGTGTATTCATGATCGATCTGGCTTCGGCTCTTTTTTCATCTCTATACTTTTTATGTTGTTTCCTTTCTGTCCTTTCTAGTGCTCAGCTAGGAATATCTGCCTTCGTATTTATACTTATCTCACATGTATCTGCTGTAGTCGTTTGAGATTCGTCTGCCATTGATTCAGTATTTCTGAAAAGTAAAGCATAGTCGTAAGTGAAAATAAAATTGTCTAAATAAAAAACTTAATGCATATGTTATGCTGCAAATATTCTTAGCATTTGTAGACAGATATCTTGTTACTCTAATTATATTTTTGGATATGTCAAGTATATTGGAATTATCCGTCAGATCAGTATTACTCGTTTCAGTGATTGACATATATGTGGTGGACTATTTTACTATTAAACGTGTGAACTTTTAAATCAAGCGGACATTGCCGTTACACAACTTTAAATTAAATACTGACTATTGATACGATTAGCTCACCTTGTGTGGACATATTCGAACTAACGTTTCCAGTAATGTAGATTTCGAATTAAGTATATTTATATTTATTGTCAATACAATTATTGGCAGCTTACTGAGTAATGTAATTTCGACAGACACTACCATCCATATTGATAGATGTGTCACCTTCGAATAGCACGGATCATGATTGCTTAAAATTGCTAAAAAAAGATTTCATTCGTAGAAATATGCATGATTTTATACGAAAACAGATCGGGAATCTATTGAATTTGATTGTTCAATGGCACGATATTTTATTATTTGTGTCTTATTGTGTGACGTCAATATTGATCTGTGCTATTAGTTTTCCGTATTGTAGTTTAACTACCATCTCAAGGGCTATCGCTAGTAACTGTTATCTATCTTTGTGCTATTTTAACTTCAAATATACTGAAGCGAAAAAGAAACGCAATTGAGAAATTTCCGCTAGATATTGTATATACTGAACACTTAATTCCACACACTTGTCCGAAGAAGTCCCAAGATGTTTTATAAAAACAAAGTTGCAGTCAGAGAAAGGACACGACTGTGATGTTGTAGACGTTTAAATCACACTACACTTTGTAACAAGAAATTCATAAATGTTAAAGCTCCTCTTTGAAAAATTGAGCCATTTCAGTACTGTATTTAACGTAAAGAGTTTGCAAAATTTTGCATCCTTAGTTTGCTCATATGCTTGAGCCAAACGCATACTCTGTCAATAATGAAACTTTGAAGGATGAAGGAATATTATTTGCTGTGTTATTTTAGTCTTTTTTCCCCCGAAAGGAAATGTCTTACGAAGCTATGTACCATTCGATTGAAGATGAATGGCCACCCTTTTTGTAGTATTATCAATTAACAAATTTAACTCTTAAACATCATATGAACATTTCTTGATAGTCCCGAAGAGAAACATATATTTAAAACTGCTACTAAGTTGTATGTAAAAATAAATATCATTTGCATGACGTAGATACTACTTTTACCACTACGTGACTGTACGGGGAAATGAGGTAAATCTGAATTGTATAGCCTCACAACTATTGCCAGATAATTGATAAATACATTTACCTGTGGATTAATTTACCTGTTCGAAGTTTTCTACGTCATCAAATAAAATCTTATTCTCGCTTTTCACAATGTGCGAATTGTAAATATCGATTGTTGTGTATTGATTTCGATTTAAATAAACATAAACATGTTCATGAAACAAAACATGGCCGGAGAACTTTAAAATGACATGAAGTATAGAGCCACAGTACTATCCCTAAACACGCAATACATTCAATAGCATGATGAATTTAGTTTAAGGGCACGTGTGAGGCATCATAAACACAATTAACAAGTTAATTTGAATGGCTTGAAGGTGAATCGATCATCTTAACCTTAGATTGATTAAACTGTTAAGCCGATATCTGGAGCAATTATTATTTTATTATTCCGGACTGATTATTGCTACAGAACCAAAAGCCGTTACCTAAAAGTCGCTTCCGTCAATCCACTCCTGTCTCTTGCCCTGAGATTCAAACTTCCGTCTAAAATAATAAAAATGAAATTTAAAACTAGATTTTGATCAGAACCTGATCAAACGGGATTTCCTGTTTTTAATGGCGTCATGACGTCACAACTGTCGGAGATGTCTAAGATGATGACACATATTGATTTATCAAGAAAATTACTTCAAACATACAATCAGTGAAAAAAAACACGATTTTCTGAATATTGTGTAGTCACTAACATCATGACGCCGTGATAATGTATGCCTTTCTTGCACAACCGGACCCTGAACTCTTCAATTTGTGAACGTTTATTCAAATCCGACAATAAATATGGAAGATATAGCCAAAACGAGATTTCCATTATGACGTCACTGGATGCCACCTTTAATGACCACATTACAACATTCGACCTTATTGCGCAACTAGATTTCGATTTTTACAACCTGTGAAAGTTTTATCAAAATCCGATCATAAATGAAGGAGATATAGCGATTACAAGATTTCTGAAATGACGTCATAGGCGACCATTTTGGATGACGTCATGACGTTAAAACTGTCCGGGTCGACTGCGACGATGACACTTATGGATTTGACAGTAAGACACCTTAAATAATATAATCAATGGAAAATTGTATTATATTTACACGAGCATATTTGTGTTTTACTTATATTGCCTATTGATGCTGCCTTGTTGGTTAGAGATTATATCATGGCGGGGATTTATTAAATAACACTGTCCTGTTTTAATGGGATGAAGTAGGGTAAGTGTGAGGTTTGGTGCACCCAAGAACCCGTTTAAACCCCACAGTGGCCTACTTTGCCACTGACCGTTCCAAGACGGTAGCACTATTGTCAACCCTTTTGTGTTTGTGATGTCGTTTGCTTTTATTATTACTTTTGCCTTCTCGTTTGTCTGTTTGCATGTTTGTTTATTTCCTCCTTGAAAGCTACTTTCCCTGCCTGATCTTTTTATATTAGAGACACGTCTGTACGTTCTTGCACAACTAGACCCTAAACTCTACAATCTGTAAAAGTTTCATTCAAATCCGACAATAAATATTTGAGATCTAGCGCTAACAATAGTTTTATCTAGACGTCTCTGGCGGTCATCTTGGATGACGTCATAACAAAGTTTGACTTTATTGTACATATCGACTTTATTCCCTATATGCTGTGAAAGTTTAATCAAATTCCGATCATTAATGAAGGAGATATAGCGCTTACAGAATTTCTTAAATGACGTCATTGGCGGCCATTTTGGATGACGTCATGATGTTAAAACTGTTAGCGTCGATAATACGGATGAATTTTACAGTAAAACAACTTAAAAAATGCTTTCAGGTTAAAAAACAATATTTGAAAACATTGTGGCGTCATTGACGTCATAGCGTCACAACTTAGAGATACGGTTTGACGTTCTTGCACAACTAGACCCTGAACTCTACAAACTCTGAAAGTTTTGTTCAAATCCGATTTTAAATACAGTATATATAGGTATAACAAGATTTCCCTGATGACGTCACTTGCGGCCATCTTGGATGACGTCATGACAAATTTTGACGTTATTCTACAAATCGACTTTATTCCCTACAGACTTTGAAAGTTGAACCAAAATCCGATCATAAATGAAGGAGATATAACGCTTACAATATTTCTTATATGACGTCATTGGCGGTCATTTTGGATGAAGTCATTATGTTAAAACTTTCAGCGTCGACTGAGACGATAATAGTGATGGATTTTACAGTAAAACAACTTAAAAAAATGCTTTCATGTTTAAAACTATTTTGGGTAGTAGTACATTACAATGTGTCAAAAAGCAAATGTGGATGTGATATTCACCATCCAAGAAAAGGGCAGATAACTTTAATTGTAACATTTACATCACTTTCTCATGAACTATAATTATGCACTAGATGCTTTAAACGTAGTTTATAGCTTAATCTTTGGAAGACAAAACATTCTATTTTGACATAGGTGTGTCTTGGGTAGTGCATCTTTTTAGACGCATGGAGTTCATCTATGACATTGACCTACTTTTTGAAGCTGATGATTTTTAATTTTTTATTTTTTCTTACATTTTTTTTAATTTTTTTTAATTTTTATAGAATGTCATTTTGTTTTGAAACAAATGTTATCTCAGCAAAAGGTAAACTCCATTGTTTTTAGTTATTAAAATGTTTACAAACTTTCATTTAAGCATCATTTATCTTTTATTTATGAATCCGCGGATTTCTTGTTTACATATATTTATATTGACAGTCATTTCCTTTTAACTTTTAAAATCCATTTCAAATCATTGTTTGAATAGAATGTACAGTTCGCAGTGTTTTTCTCTTGGCATGTTTACATATGCGTAGGAATATATTGTTCGCATTGTGAATCGTTTTACTGTGCATGTGTGTTGGTTGTACTGTGACAATACAACTGCATATTTCATAGTGTGGAATAACACTTTTATTGTAAATCCCTTCGAACGGATGCTAGGCCATGTGTCGCAGCGGCCAAGAGCAATATATTTAAAATAATTATCAAATACGATATATGTAGGACATACTTTGAAACCTTATTTGCAAAACAAATACATGTTTTAATATTACTGCTTTACAGAACCTACTAGATCGTTCTTAAATGTAAAAGGAGGTAATTTTAAAAATAAAGCTTTGGTTTGTAATTTCCTTATAATGACAGGAATGACAAGGTTGTCATCATATTTATAATAATTTAAACACGGAATATTTTATTAATATAAAGTTTTAGCTTATTTTTAATAATATTCTTATACGTTATATAACACATGCCGTTTTGCCGTAACTAAATGGGAGATAATTCTAATACTAACATTGGATCACAAAAGAAGAACATCCAATGTTTTCAAATGTTTCACATACTACTTTCAGTTTCTTTAAGGTAGATATGTAAAAAGCTATGCCAATCATTTATATTTGTTGCAGTATATATACTCATTTGTTGAGGCAAGACCTACATAAGACGGACAGTAAATTTGAAATTAAATCATATCAATCAACAATATCCTTCTACTGTGCTAAAGAAATATGGTTTATAATAAATACTGCAATGGATCCCTTGGAATCAACAAACACAAACAAGAGAGA